>CM074445.1:205000-280000 GCA_037101425.1 Elopichthys bambusa | reverse complement strand
AACCCAACAGTAGGGCTGTTTGAACCCAGCGATTGGGTTGTTTTAACCCAGCGGTTGGGCTGTTTTAACCCAGCAATTGGGTAGGGTTGTTTTAACCCAGCGGTAGGGCTGTTTTAACCCAGCGGTAGGGCTGTTTTAACCCAGCAATTGGGTAGGGCTGTTTTAACCCAGCAATTGGGTAGGGCTGTTTTAACCCAACAGTAGGGCTGTTTTAACCCAACGATTGGGTTGTTTTAACCCAGCGGTAGGGCTGTTTTAACCCTTCGAATGGGTTGTTTTAACCCAGCGGTTGGGCTGTTTTAACCCAGCGGTTAGGCTGTTTTAACCCTGCGATTGGGTTGTTTTAACCCAGCGATTGGGTTGTTTTAACCCAGCGGTAGGGCTGTTTTAACCCAGCGGTTGGGTTGTTTTAACCCAGCGGTTGGGCTGTTTTAACCCTGCGAATGGGTTGTTCTAACCCAACAGTAGGGCTGTTTTAACCCAACGAATGGGTTGTTTTAACCCAGCGGTTGGGCTGTTTTAACCCTGCGAATGGGTTGTTTTAACCCAGCGGTTGGGCTGTTTTAACCCAGCGGTTGGGCTGTTTTAACCCTGCGAATGGGTTGTTTTAACCCAGCGATTGGGTTGTTTTAACCCAGCGGTAGGGCTGTTTTAATTCAGCGGTTAGGCTGTTTTAACCCAGCGATTGGGCTGTTTTAACCCAGCGATTGGGTTGTTTTAACCCAGCAGTTGGGCTGTTTTAACCCAGCAGGTTGGGTTGTTTTAACCCAGCGGGCTGTTTTAACCCAGCGATTGGGTTGTTTGAACCCAGCAATTGGGTAGGGCTGTTTTAACCCAACAATAGGGCTGTTTGAACCCAGCGATTGGGTTGTTTTAACCCAGCGGTTGGGCTGTTTTAACCCAGCAATTGGGTAGGGTTGTTTTAACCCAGCGGTAGGGCTGTTTTAACCCAGCAATTGGGTAGGGCTGTTTTAACCCAGCAATTGGGTAGGGCTGTTTTAACCCAACAGTAGGGCTGTTTTAACCCAACGATTGGGTTGTTTTAACCCAGCGGTAGGGCTGTTTTAACCCTTCGAATGGGTTGTTTTAACCCAGCGGTTGGGCTGTTTTAACCCAGCGGTTAGGCTGTTTTAACCCTGCGATTGGGTTGTTTTAACCCAGCGATTGGGTTGTTTTAACCCAGCGGTTGGGCTGTTTTAACCCTGCGAATGGGTTGTTTTAACCCAGCGGTTGGGCTGTTTTAACCCAGCGGTTGGGCTGTTTTAACCCTGCGAATGGGTTGTTTTAACCCAGCGAATGGGTTGTTTTAACCCAACAGTAGGGCTGTTTTAACCCAACGATTGGGTTGTTTTAACCCAGCGGTTGGGCTGTTTTAACCCTGCGAATGGGTTGTTTTAACCCAGCGGTAGGGCTGTTTTAACCCAGCGGTAGGGCTGTTTTAACCCAGCGGTTGGGTTGTTCTAACCCAGCGGTAGGGCTGTTTTAACCCAGCGATTGGGTTGTTTTGTGAGAATTTTTCTGACAGCACGACAAACTCTCTAAATGAACTTTTGTGTTCCCGTCACCAGACTGAGTTCTGACACTTTCATTTATTTCTGTATATTACAGCTATTGGTGAGTTTGGCGTGTGAGCGCAGCACCTGGAGCGAGTCCATCCCGTCTGTGGGTGTAATTTACTGATGTTCCTTAATGTTCCATTTACACTGGCGCTCTGCCTGAGCCGAGCCATTACTGAAGAGAGCTGAACGCTTGCCTCTATAATCTGACCATCACAGCCTCTTCATGTGGGTAATGCCAAACACACTTCACCTCCACTCACTCTTTATCTGTTCATCCATCCATCCGGAGTGCTGAGAGAAATCCTGCGAAACCCTTCTCAGTGATCTGTAGTCCTGCATTAAGGCCGAAGATTTGAACATGGGGAAATTGATTCAGGCTGAAACAAATTTGACAGCTGACGAAAAAAAGATCCATGCTGGTTTTCAGGATAACAGTAAAGTGTAAAGAGGCTTTCAAGCTGTATTTCTTTTACACAGAATAAAGATACTGTGTCTAAAACTGCGCCAGCATAGCAGCTTTCATATGAAGCGTTGCGTTCTTACACTAAGGTGTCAGAGAGCCACTTTAACATCATATTACATGTTTCTACCCACAACTAGAAAAACAATGGCTGTTTTTGCTTTCTTGGAGCTTTTGTTCTTTCCCAAAAGCATCATTACCCAACTATGATCGCAAGTTCCGTTGTTACTAATGTAGTTCCAACTAACATTCGCAAAGAGCTGGGGTTTAACGGGTTGAAGGTCCAAATGTCAGTTTCAGCTTCAAAGAGTTCTACACGATCCCAGACGAGGAATAAGAGTCTTATCTAGAGAAACCATCTGCCATTTTCTAAAAAAAAATAAAAATTATATACTTTTTAAGCACAAATGCTCGTCTTGCACTGATCTGAGATGCTCCACACATTACGTAATCACGTTGGGAAGGTCACGCCTGACGTAGAAGGAAGTACCGCAGTAGGGCGAAATTTTCTCATTTTCTCCTCTAACTTCAAAATGGTCCAACATCGTTGTTTTACCTTTTTTTGTAAAGGACGTTTGACTTAGTCTTTGTACGTTCACTTTGTAAACACTGGATCGGTACTTCCGCCTACGTCACGCATGACCTTTCCAACGTGATTACGTAATGTGTGGAGCATCATAGAACAGTGCAAGACGAGCATTTGTAGTTAAAAAGTAATTTTAATTTTTTTTATAAAATGGCAGATGGTTTCTCTAGATAAGACTCTTATTCCTCGTCTGGGATCGTGTAGAGCTCTTTGAAGCTGAAACTGACATTTGGACCTTCAACCCGTTGAACCCCAGTGAAGTCCACTATATGGAGAAAACTCCTGGAATGTTTTCCCCAAAAACCTTCATTTCTTTTCGACCAGAGAAAGAAAGACATGAACATCTTGGATGACATGGGGTAAGTGAATTATCAGGAAGTTTTCATTCTGAAGTGAACTAATACTTCAAGTGAGATGACCCAAACTCACGACACTGTACAGAGATCCCTCATGTATGTGAGACATCCACCTACATTGGAAAAGCTGAATCACTGGCTCTACTACATGTTTTATTGCAGCGGATCCACTCCTGTACTCTGCTTTTGGAAAACAGATCATTTTAAAATCCCATGATGACTTCCTGACTGGAAATGAATCATTAGGGTCCTCGGGACTCCCACCTGCCATCTTTACAGGAAGAAGAGGCTGTTCAGAGTGCAGCTCTGAAGTCTTATTTACTCTCCACAGCAGTGTTTTTCCACACTGAACGACTGGACTCTGGAAATCTACCACCAACGCTTTTGTCCTGTAGATGTCCAGCTGAAAGTCCCAGGGTAACAAAAGTCTCAAACACCCTGTGGGTGGTTTTGTCAGGCCTCCACACTGCGGATCTTCTTTAGCTTCTACCTGAAGCCTTGTTAAGCCAGATGGCTGAAGGGCTGCTTCTTGAGACACGTTCATCTGAACCTTTTTCTGAACAACTTTATTTCAAATAGTGAACCCAACCAACTGACTAACAGGGGCCTTTCAGGCCATATCCAAAATGTTGTCATTCAACTACATTTACATGATTAAAGTCTAGAGAGTTGGTAATGAAATGCATTGGTTGACACATGTTAAGTTTGCTAATGCCACCATAAGATGCCGTACATATAGAGCACACTTTTCCATTCCACTGCTTTTCCATTTTTCTATGAAAACGCACACTAGACAGGCGTGTTGGACTGTTGTGTATTTTACAGCATTCTAAAAATGAGAAGTTCAACTTTTAAAGTGCCATTATGCTATTTTAAATGCTCCTAATTTTTTAAAACAGGTCAAAAAACACTAATTTTCTCATAACATACACTGTAGCATCAGATCTTTTCTCACAGTGTCTGAAATGGTTCAGTAAAGGATTCAGTCTCTCTAAACTCCAAAAGATTATAGTTTATAAAGTTTTAAATATGGATATTTTTCATACAAAACCCCATCGCTTCTCTTCAGAAGACATTTATTAACCCACTATGCCTTTAAGAGTCAATATACAGCTAAACAACGGTGTGTGAATACTCTCACAAAAGGAACTATGACTGTATTTAGGTCCCAAACACTGGCCTTGATAGCAATATGTCCTGGGCTGCACCATCTGTCGTTCACAAAATCTGTTAATTCATCACCATTTTCTTACTACTCTCGCTTTCATGCACAATTTGAAAGCCATTCACTGCAGTTGAGAGTATCAGCTCCCAGCCAAGCGTCAGTGAGACACACGAGATTATATTGTTTGTGTTACACATGGCCAATGGTTTGTGCCAAGATCTTGTCCACTTACTGTGCTTTGACCATAATGATTGTAGGCCAGGTCTGATCTCTTGTATTTGTTTTGTACAACCCGAATTCTGGAAATGTTGGGACGTTTTTTATATTTGAATAAAATAAAAACTAAAAGACTTTCAAATCACATGAGCCAATATTTTATTCACAACAGCTCATTTCAAATGTATTGCCTGCTACAGGTCTCAAAATAGTTGGGACGGGGGCATATTTACCATTGTGTAGCATCTCTTCTTCTTTTCAAAACAGTTTGAAGACGTCTGGTCATTGAGGTTATGAGTTTTTGGAGTTTTGGTATTAGAATTTGGTCCCATTCTTGCCTGATATAGGTTTCTAGCTGGTGAAGTTGACGTATTTTTCATTTAATGATGCGCCAAATGTGCTCTATAGGTGAAAGATCTGGACTGCAGGCAGGCCAATTCAGCACCCGGACCCTTCTACGACAAAGCCATAGTAGACGTTGTCTGGAAACCTTTATATACCTTTCAGCATTTATAGTGCCTTCGAAAACATGCAAGCTGCCCATACCGTATGCACTTATGCACCCCCATACCATCAGAGATGCTGGCTTTTGAACTGAACGCTTATAACATGCTGGAAGGTCTCCCTCCTCTTTAGCCCGGAGGACACGGCGTCCGTGATTTCCAACAAGATTTGGACTCGTCTGACCATAGAACACTTTTCCATGAGCCTTGGCCCACAGGAAACGACGGCGCTTCTGGACCATGTTCACATATGGCTTCCTTTTTGCATGATAGAGCTTTAGTTGGCATCTGCAGATGGCACGGCGGATCGTGTTTACCGACAGTGGTTTCTGGAAGTAATCCTGGGCCCATTTAGTGATGTTATTGACACAATCATGCCGATGAGTGATGCAGTGTCGTCTGAGGGCCCGAAGACCACAGGAATCCAATAAAGGTCTTCGGCCTTGTCCCTTACGCACAGAGATCTCCAGTTTCTCTGAATCTTTTGATGATGTTATGTACTGTAGATGATGAGATTTGCAAAGCCTTTGCAATTTGACGTTGAGGAACATTGTTTTTTAAGTATTCCACAATCTTTTCACGCACTCTTTCACAGCTCTGCCCATCTTTACTTCTGAGAGACTCTGCCTCTCTAAGACATCCCTTTTATAGCTAATCATGTTACAGACCTGATATCATTTAACTTAATTAGTTGCTAGATGTTTTCCCAAATGAATCTTTTAAAAATTTCTTGCTTTTTCAGCCATTTGTTGCCCCCGTGCCAACTTTTTTGAGACCTGTAGCAGGCATCAAATTTGAAATGAGCTCATTTAGTGGATAAAAGTGTAAAATTTCTCTGTTTAAACATTTGTTATGTTATCTATGTTCTGTTGTGAATAAAATATTGGCTCATGTGATTTGAAAGTCTTTTAGTTTTCATTTTTTTCAAATTTAAAAAACGTTCCCAACATTTCCGGAATTCGGGTTGTAGCTCAGCACTGACAACTCTACAGATCCTTTGGAGAACGCTGAACCAGAGGATGAAAGAGGATCACCTCAACATTACCAGCTGAGCAACAAAACAATCTATGCAGCAATATTACAGTACTAGTTTATATATTATTAAAGTGTAATCCAAGCTATTTTTGTATAAACTAGCAGTAACACTTTATTTTGATTGCCTACTTTACACACCCTACTTACTTACTATAAGTAACTTTGCAACGACATGTCAACTAGCAGTCATTAGAGTATTAGTAGACCATCTGCTTAATAGGTTTTATGCTAATCATACTTATCAATTCTTTTCAGAGACACAGACTGGCATCCATAAATATCTAAACAAAATGACCCCAAACTACACGCCCAAGAATTCACACTGACCTCCATGAAATCGTTTCTCAAAAAAAAAAAAAAAAAAAAAAAATTAAAAAATATAATCAATGAATTTTGTAAGGCAAATTTGTAAGAGAAGTACTGTAAAAGTGTTTTAGTTCATTTAAAATGACTGAAGGAATCAGAGAGGGAAAAATCAATTTCTAGAGCTCATAATTAACTTTTTAGAAAAGTGCGTACATAAGTGCAATTTTGACCACATGGGCTGCTACAGACTTTTAGACATTTATTTATAAACTTTTTTCAGCTTCTATTTTAATACATACCATTGATATGCCCATGATATAAAATTACTCGTACACTAGCGTTGTGGTATTACTGTATGCACTGTGTGATCGTGACTGTATAACCAGTGCGAGGCCAGTGGTGATGTTGAAACATGTTGTACCTTACACACACAGGGCAGCTGGCAGGGATCCTGGTTAACGCTGCCCTCACTGCTGCAGTCACACCGCTCACACAGAGGGAACCCTGTGTATCCGAACGCACACCTGTCACACTTCTCACCTGCGTAGCCCTGCTTACAGATGCATGAGCCCACAGCCAAACCTGCCACAGACAAGAAAACACAGCATTACTGCAACAGCTCCCGCACCATTCCCACCTGTATTTAGTGCTGAAAACTTGTGATCAGATCACCAAAAACAATGAATAGGTGGACACCGGGCTGCTGACCCATCATGTGAGGTGTTGTACCTGTGGTGGCCCGACTCTCATCTGAAACACATGCAGAGTGTAGTGAACCTCTCAGGTCACATAAGCAGGGTCTGCAGGGCCAGCTCTCGTCTGGTCTCACCTGTGGAAATATGAGAACAAACACCATTCACTAAACCCTGCCTTCAAAATGATGTTGACCCATGGCAGCTTAAGTTCAGTCTAATGTAAGGCCTCAAATAGTTGTTGCTGGGACACCAAAGACAATATTAGGAAAGCTTGACATCAAAGTAAGGAGGTGGAACATAGCAAATGGTCAATTTCACTTTTTTCCCCTTGCTTTTAGAAGTAGCATGTGGACAATGAGAACCAAATAATTTCTCAGACAGGAATAAGAGAAAACTCACCCCACTTGGTCTGTAGTATCCGTCTATACATGATTGACAGTTAATTCCTCCTGTGTTCTCAGAGCAACCAAGGCAGACTCCGCCCCCCTCATACGCTCCATTAATATTTAAACTCAGCTTAGCATCGGCCACAGTCTGGTTGTAATAGCATTCCTCTGATTTACCATGACAGTTACACTCTGGCAAATAAACACATCACACAATAATACATAAGATAAGCAGTACAGTTTAACAAACAGTTCCTGACACATGAATATATGGATAAAATACTGAAATACCACATGAGGAAGAGTTGATCTGAATGTTGGCATCAAACCAACAGCACCACTGCAAGAATATTAAATGAGAAGCTAACATTTCCACCACAATGTCACAAGTTATTTTGCTTAAATTGACGTTTACTCATTTAGCAGACACATCTATGCAAAGCGTAGGTACACATTTTTTCAGTATGTGTCTTCCCTGAGGATTTAACCCGCATGCTGTTCAATGCATGGGTCACTGGGATTGATCTTATAATGGAAGGATACCATTAATGAAAGTTAGATTGAGTGATATTGCTTTAATGCAATATGTGTAATAAATAAAAATGTCAATATTGAGTAACTTACATTTTAGACACAATATTGCTGGTTACTTTGTAAAAAATGGTTCCACACACACTGACAACACACAGTTGTTTTGTTCCTGAATGTTTTTTGACAAATCGGTTGAGTGAAACATTCAATGACTTGTTCATAAAAACACTCACCAAAAACTGTTGCATAATTTGAATTACTATGCATTAACTTTTACATAGCTGAAGTGAATATAGTCACTCATATAAGATGAACTGATGTTCCTATTGTTAACCTAAAATACCTAAAATAAGGCAAAAATGATCAGTTCTGCAGGACATTGTTGAGGACATCTTACTTTCACAGACGTGGCGTGTGAGGAATGTTCCCGCCATCCAGGGTTTCTGGTTGTAACCAGGGCAACAGCGGTCACAGCTCTCCCCACAAGTGTTGTGTTCACACTCACAGCTGAATTTCTGACATTGAAACCAAAATAGTCAGTCAAACCAACTGTGTGCCATTCAGAATTGATCTGAGAATGCATTCCAAGTTTAAACTCAATTTTAATTGGGAATTATACTGCGTATTTCCAAAAACAGATAATCAATGTTTAAAATGATACCTATAGGAACATGTATTTATTTAATTGTCAAACTTGTTTATCTTGATAAAGTTATCTGAAAATGTGCAAGACATTTTGTGGTGCTGTAAAGAAAAAAAACTATACCTTTATCAATGTTTTGACAATAGCGAAGTTAGTGGTAGACAAATATGATGATACACACACACATACACAGGCAATACAAAATACAGCAGTTATTGAATTGTGAGTGCATGCTTCATAAAGGCTAAAAGTGATTAGTCTCTAATTAACATCTTAATAATAAAGCTCAAGCAATAAACCTAATTTAAAGTGCACACATGAACTCATTTTGGGATAATGATTCTTAAGCTTTAGATAACAAACCTTGGTGTCTGTGTTGAGAGGGCAGGCCTTAGCGTGACCGTAACAGATGCACATGCCTCCTACTGATATATCCTTAATGGAGTAGTAATACTGTAAAACAAAAGCATTACAATCATATTAGGACTCAAACTCTACTGTAACACAAACTGTAGTAATTACTGTATCCCAGACTGTAAAAGAAGATATACAGATGTAGAGTACGTTTGCAGATGGTTTAAGTTACGTTACCCTTCTGCAGATATATGACGTGTGGTCTGGACTGAGAAGTTCTGATGAAGAACTAAGGATCTTGCAAGCAAAGTGTCTACAAGTTAAACCCTAAGAAAACCTATGCTTTTTTAGCTATATAATTCCCATTACCCCTCACATAACAAAAGTAGAGTAGAGTTTGTGAAGCACTTTTTCCCCCCAAAGCTGTTTTTTATTACATGAATTGATCTTGATGCTGATGCAAGGGGGTCTGTGGTAAATATATCACTATTTTATGATGCGCATGTCCCAAAACTACACCCTTCAAGGTACTGACTGTGAATTACCATTGTGTCGAGCTGGTTGTGAAGCTCAAACAAACAGATCAATAAAGTGAAAGCACCACAGAGGCACAGTGTTAAAGGGTTAGTTCACCCAAAAATGAAAACTCTGTCATCAGTTACTCACCCTGTTGTCGTTCCAAACCTGTAAGAACTTCGAAACACAAATAAAAATATTTTTTTAAAAACTTGAGAGATTTCTGTCCCTCCATTGACAGTCCATGCTTCAAAAAGTTCATAAAGAGATTGAGGTTCATTGTCATGTTACGCAGCGCGTTTGAGCTTCTTCAAGAACCAGTGAGGTTCATTCTCATGTTACGCAGCACGTTTGAGCTTCTTCGAGAACCAATGAGGTTCATTCTCGTGTTACACAGCACGTTTGAGCTTCACAAGAACCAATGAGGTTCATTCTCGTGTTACGCAGCACGTTTGAGCTTCAGCAAGAACCAATGAGGTTCATTCTCGTGTTACGCAGCACGTTTGAGCTTCACAAGAACCAATGAGGTTCATTCTCGTGTTACGCAGCACGTTTGAGCTTCACAAGAACCAATGAGGTTCATTCTCGTGTTACCCAGCACGTTTGAGCTTCAGCGAGAACCAATGAGGTTCATTCTCGTGTTACACAGCACGTTTGAGCTTCACAAGAACCAATGAGGTTCATTCTCGTGTTACGCAGCACGTTTGAGCTTCACAAGAACCAATGAGGTTCATTCTTGTGTTACGCATCACGCTTGAGCTTCATCAAGAACCAGTGAGGTTCATTCTCGTGTTACGCAGCACGTTTGAGCTTCTTCGAGAACCAATGAGGTTCATTCTCGTGTTACACAGCACGTTTGAGCTTCATCAAGAACCAATGAGGTTCATTCTTGTGTTACGCAGCACGTTTGAGCTTCACAAGAACCAATGAGGTTCATTCTCGTGTTACGCATCACGTTTGAGCTTCTTCGAGAACCAATGAGGTTCATTCTCGTGTTACACAGCACGTTTGAGCTTCATCAAGAACCAATGAGGTTCATTCTTGTGTTACGCAGCACGTTTGAGCTTCACAAGAACCAATGAGGTTCATTCTCGTGTTACGCATCACGTTTGAGCTTCTTCGAGAACCAATGAGGTTCATTCTCGTGTTACGCAGCACGTTTGAGCTTCAGCAAGAACCAATGAGGTTCATTCTCGTGTTACGCAGCACGTTTGAGCTTCCACAAGAACCAATGAGGTTCATTCTCGTGTTACGCAGCACTTTTGAGCTTCCACAAGAACCAATGAGGTTCATTCTCATGTTACGCAGCACGTTTGAGCTTCACAAGAACCAATGAGGTTCATTCTCGTGTTACGCAGCACGTTTGAGCTTCCACAAGAACCAATGAGGTTCATTCTCATGTTACGCAGCACGTTTGAGCTTCACAAGAACCAATGAGGTTCATTCTCGTGTTACGCAGCACGTTTGAGCTTCCACAAGAACCAATGAGGTTCATTCTCGTGTTACGCAGCACGTTTGAGCTTCTTCAAGAACCAGTGAGGTTCATTCTCATGTTACGCAGCACGTTTGAGCTTCAGCGAGAACCAATGAGGTTCATTCTCGTGTTACGCAGCACGTTTGAGCTTCTTCAAGAACCAATGAGGTTCATTCTCGTGTTACACAGCACGTTTGAGCTTCTTCAAGAACCACTGAGGTTCATTCTCGTGTTACGCAGCACGTTTGAGCTTCCTCAAGAACCAATGAGGTTCATTCTCGTGTTACGCAGCACGTTTGATCTTCAGCAAGAACCAATGAGGTTCATTCTCGTGTTACGCAGCATGTTTGAGCTTCAGCAAGAACCAATGAGGTTCATTCTCGTGTTACGCAGCACGTTTGAGCTTCTTCAAGAAGCTGATCAATGTTTATATGTGAATAAAAGCCTAAATTCAATCTGTTTATCATATAAAGCGATTGTGTCTCTTCAAAAATGTTTGACTAAACTGCTCGATTCACATGGATTAGTTTGACAATCGCTTTATGAACTTTTTGAAGTATCAAAGTGGTAGTTGCGTGGATTGTAAATGGAGGGACAGAAATCTCTCAGATTTCATTAAAAATATGTTAATTTGTGTTTCAAAGATGACTGAATGTCTTACGGGTTTAGAACGACATTTTGGGTGAACTAACCCTTTAAACTTTCTGGGAAAGTCAACTTGCTAAAGTCACAATATACTTTACACACATGAGAATGACACACATCACCTTCAACTTAGCCTTTAATTTAGCCAGCTTATGCCTCTCTGACTACAAAAAGACTCCTTGAATGAAATAATTTGGGTACATTTATCCAAATTGCTCAATGCACGTGAGAAACATAATCCTGCATTTCATAACGCAACTCTTCTTTGATGGAAACAGGTCAATCAGCAAGTTAATGAGTTTGTAGGAGGAAGTGGGTGGGTGGAGGCGTGTGATATGGCGTCTTTGAGGGAAAGAGCGGGCCGATTTGTTAATTACTGTGTGATTTTAATTAAAACCCATCTGTCTGAGGAGGAGAGGCTTGTAATAGATGAGGCGGCCCGGGCAGCATTAGCTCCAACCATCCACACACACAGATGGCGCATGAATGGCACTGTGCGACGACAAACATTCTCTCTGGTGTCAAAGCATTGCGCTATCACTCCAGCAGAGGCACACACCCGTCTGGTGACGATGGGGTCGATGTCTTTGGGGTCATTGAGGTCGAGGGTCATGAGGTCAGCGTTTAGGGTGCGGATCCTCTGGAACTGCAGGCGGATATAACGTGCCGAGGTGAAGTTGAGTAACGTGGGTGATGGATCGTCCGCGCTGGGACGACCGTTTATTAGTGAGGTGTGAATCTGAAAGAGAACAAGAAATGATTAATAGTGACTGTCTTTATGAGTGAGTCTTTGAATCATTCCCTCAAACGTGGTTGTATATATACTCATATCTATGGCAGATTTGTAGATTGTAACCAAAAAAATGGTTTGTATTTTTGTATTTCCCATGTATTTTCTATGTTGGTGATGTGACCGCGAAGATCACAAGTGTGACTATTTTAAGATCATTTTCATGTTCATGTTTTCATGTCCACTTTTTTGTGTGTGTTCATAAATCAAGTGCCACAAAGGTCACCAAATTGTTTAGCATTCTGAAAAAAGTAAAAATGTTAAAAAATTCAAAATGTAAAATGACCAAAGACCACCAGAGGGTTAATAGAATATACACTAATAAACAAATAAATAAAGTTAATTATTGCAATCTATTGGCAACCATAGTGTTAATGCAAATGCAGCTCAAGGAAGTGATGTGTGTGTGTGTGTGTGTGTGTGTGTGTGCATACTGGGCTGTTTTTCTTGGGTTAATGATGTGTGCTAATTAGTGCTGTGTGAGTTTATGATGTCTGTTTTTAAAGGAGACAGAGTGACATTTGAGTCCAGGCTTGATCTCCCCACCCACCTTCCTCATTAGTACGGTACACACATACACACACACGCAATACAGTTCAATATAGTCCTATGATCTGACAGCTGTAAATCTGACTTTCAGAAAACACACACACATTAAAACTGCTGCTGTAGGAGAATCTCCATCTCATCTATCATGCCTGTGTGGGTGTTCATGTCAGCCCGCTATTAGCTGTGTGGGAAAGTTAGCAGCTGTAATAATGCAAACATGCAAAATTCTACATGTTTTTGGTTTGTATGTAAATTTGCTGTGATATCTGTGTAAATGAGTGTGTGTGTTATTGTGTTATTGAGTGGGCTCTGAATGAGATGGACACGGGAGTTTGTGTGTGTGTGCTTGTGAATATATTTTTGTCTTTCCCTAATTAAGGATTACAACTAACGAGGTAACTTAAGATGCAGTCGAGTGAGGTTCTCAGTCTCATACATTCAAATGCATTTAAAGAGACAGTTTCCCCAAAAATGGACAATTCTGCCATCATTTAGCCTATTATCCCAATTCTCTCAAAAATATTTTCAATACATTTCTAACATTTTACATCCAATTATTTATTTGGTAAGTAGTCATGTAACAAATGGGATAATGTATGGTTAGATTACCCATGTGAGGTTAGCAAATTATAACACAAGATCAGAAAAGTGGCCTAGAACCTAAAATGGCCTGCGCTTCGGTCGCTCAACAACAACAAAGCTGGAGAATCTCACGCAGACAAAATGACGAAAGTGTTCAGCCTTACATTGTTCAAACCGGAGTCGACACTGATGGAGAGACTCAGGAAGAAGTTACAACTTTTAGACGTTTCTGAATGGTTAGTGGATAAATTTATGCAGTTGCTGTGGAGTTGATTCAACTCATGTACGTGGCATTGTATGTTTGTATATTTTATTAAATCTTGTGATGTAGTCATGTGGTCTATCACGTGATGTAATACTCTGGTGTATATAAGGGCCTAAGTGTCACTTCTGATGAGTACATGCAATGCTTTTTTTAATTTATGTGAACTTTTGTGGTGTGCCGACTTTTTCCTTTTTGTGTGTTTTCTGTGTTTGAGCTCATTGAGCTTTCTGCCTGCTGGATTTGTGCTCTATTTGTCTAATTCATGGTAAAATGGGAATGGAAATCTAAATGATGAAACCTTGATTAACATAATAATGAATTTAAAGGAAAAAAGTTAAATGATAAATCAGTTCAGGGTATGACCCCTTCAGGAGTCAATCATGGCATTAAAACCTTCTCATTACGCAACTTAATTCTGTTGACCCATGAGTCCAGGTGTTTCTCACCTCGCCGTTCTCCAGAGGATGGATCTTAGAGTAGAAGGAGGTACAGATGACCTCATCATCATGCGTGTAGGATGGCGGGCCTGTTCTGGGGATGATGTCGAAGCGTGTGATGCACTCTGTGTCTGTTATAGCGTAATACTGCCACGGCATGAATGTTTCACCGTCCAGTGAACGTTCCAGAATCCAGTTTCCAGGCCGAGGCGAGTTTGCAGCCTTCAGGATCACATAAGCAATCTGGAAGATCTGTGCGAGAGGAGAACGTGGAAAAGAACATTAATATTCTCACAAACATATAAATGTATATATACGCTGTTTATATAGTCCTGCCAGAATCTGTAAAATCTTTAGCATTCTTTGAATAAGAGTCAAACACAAAACACCATTATGCAAAGATAAATATGATATGTGCTAAAGCTGGCAACAGACTCTCTCTCATAATGGATGAACAGAAATGAAAGAGAAGATCTGAGAAAGAAAAGTAAAACTTGATTCCCATGATTCCACAGTCTTTTATTCAGCAGCAAAAGACTCGAGGCACACGTGCGCACACACACACACACACTAAATGAGGACGGTGTGTGTATCGCGGTGTGACACGTTAAACACCGTCCCTGACAGGTTCTCTGTGGCCTTCAGAAAGCTTCGGGGCGCAGTGACATTCCAGCTTACCTGAAGAGCTGACCTGAATAAAAAGAAAACATGAGGAACGGGGGGAAAGAAGCTAGGTTGAAGTCTCTATTCAATTCTGTTACCTTTTCAGCTAACACTGCCCCATGAGAGACACACACACTCTTTCATCTCCAGCAGATAACAGGCTTATGTTACCGTCTCTCACAGCAAAGCTCTGGACGCTGGTTCACGCAGCACAATGCTGTTTTGTGTGCTGTGTTCAGAGAGAGGTGAGGCGGGAGTGACGCAAGACGTCTGAACAGCACAATCATCTGACTAAACTATGAAAAACACAAATGAAGGCCACACCAGTCACACTTCAAACTACACACTGAACTTCACACTCATAAACATGTACACATATTCTGATTGTTCAGCTGCAGCATGCAGTAGTCAGATATATATTTGAATGATGTCCAGGGAAAGACTCAAACGCTCAGTCTGCTACAGTAGCCACGCCCCAAACTCTCCACATGCTACAGTAGCCACGCCCTAAACTCTCAGCCTGCTACAGTAGCCACGCCCCAAACTCTCCACATGCTACAGTAGCCACACCCCAAACTCTCCACATGCTACAGTAGCCACACCCCAAACTCTCCACATGCTACAGTAGCCACACCCCAAACTCTCCACATGCTACAGTAGCCACGCCCCAAACTCTCCACATGCTACAGTAGCCACGCCCTAAACTCTCAGCCTGCTACAGTAGCCACACCCCAAACTCTCAGCCTGCTACAGTAGCCACGCCCCAAACTCTCCACATGCTACAGTAGCCACGCCCCAAACTCTCCACATGCTACAGTAGCCACGCCCCAAACTCTCCACATGCTACAGTAGCCACGCCCTAAACTCTCAGCCTGCTACAGTAGCCACGCCCCAAACTCTTAACCTGCTACAGTAGCCACGCCCCAAACTCTCCACATGCTACAGTAGCCACGCCCCAAACTCTCCACCTGCTACAGTAGCCACACCCCAAACTCTCCACATGCTACAGTAGCCACGCCCCAAACTCTCCACCTGCTACAGTAGCCACGCCCCAAACTCTTAACCTGCTACAGTAGCCACACCCCAAACTCTCCACATGCTACAGTAGCCACGCCCCAAACTCTCAGTCTGTGATTTTTTTTGTGCGCATGCATCCAAAGCGTGCACCCATAACGTTTTAGACAGCGCGCAAATACCTTCTTGGCGAATATCTTTGTAAACATAATCGGTTATGTCTTAAACGAACATGAACAGTTCATTGTGTAACAGTATATTGGATCTGTGCAGCTCTTAAAGTAACAGTACTTTAATATTCCTGCTGCTGTCTGTGTTTTAATGTGTCAAAAAAAAAAAATCACTCACCACTCTTAACTACACTTTTGTAACTTTAATAAGGATTAATGTATATTTAATTTACACAATGAAGAATATATTTGACATTTGATTACTTTCTTTCTGTTCCTGAAAACGAAGGAATTGTTCTACGATGCAGCAATAAACTAGCTAGTATACCTTAATGTATGCGTTGAACATGAAACAATAAAATGCTCATGTATTTTAATGACAAAAGTTAAAAAAAGAGTGACAAATATCGATGTTGGAATCGGCCAATAGTTGTTTGTTAAAATCAGTATCGGCATTGTCCAAAAAATAAAAAAATAAAAAATCCTATCATTGCATACCTAATTTAACATAAAAAAATCACCTTTAAAAAAAAGTTGTCATTTAGTTGTGTGTGTGTGTGTGTGAGTGTGTGTGTGTGTGTGTGTGTGAGTGTGTGTGTGTGTGTGTGTGAGTGTGTGAGTGAGTGAGTGTGTGTGTGTGTGTGTGTGTGTGTGTGTGTGTGTGAGTGAGTGAGTGTGTGTGTGTGTGTGTGTGTGAGTGAGTGAGTGAGTGAGTGTGTGTGTGTGTGTGTGTGTGTGAGTGAGTGAGTGTGTGTGTGTGTGTGTGTGTGTGTGTGTGTGTGTGTGTGCTGCCCTCAGGTGTTCATTTACTGCAGCAGTTCTCACGAGCAAAGGCCACAGATTTCATAGAAGACAAACAACCATTCCTGCAGTATATGACAGAGAGAAGAAGAGCTATAAAAATCATGCCATAACCCACAACCTGTCAGAAATGGCACGAATCAAACACAGATGTGACTCCCTTATCTGCCTGTGTGTGCTGGCCTCAAGACCCTGCCTCCTACACACACACACACACACACACACACACACACACACAGATATATCCTCCCCGCTCACAGATGACAGTGTATTCTCCGCGTGTCACATCTCTACTGTCAAAGATTATTCTCAGAGGCTTCAATAACTTTCAGTTCAGATGAACAAACTCCAGCAAATGTTCAATAACTGAAAAGCCAGAAGGGTAAACACACTTCGGAGTGAACGCGTTGTTTTGCCATTGTCTAATTTTTCTGATATCATACTGAATCCGGCATCATGTTGCATGATTTGACTCAACAAATTTCAACTCAAGCTTATGCTAAAATATAATGATAATTAAAAAGAAAAATCAAATAATTTTTATTATTGTAAAAATGCAGAATGTTTTCTGACAGGACTAGGATGTGGTTTGGCACAACTGCACTTTTCAATGAATAAATATTTTCCATACAGAGTCAAATGTATCTTAATTAGTTTAGTTCATTAACACAATAATGTAACACATTCCTCCGAGCTGAGAATGAATAAACAAAACACCTGCTCCTCCAGACTTCTGCCTGTCAGTTGTCCACGATGTACGAATGATAATGAATAACGAAGCATAAAATACCATACTTTGCTGCTCTTGCGAGTGAAAGAGAGAAGCAGTGAAAGTAAACTTCACCTTCTCCTAAAAAAAAAATAATTGTATTGTTTATTACTTTTGAGACAGTAATTACAAAGCAAACATACAGTGACTGTCCACATCCATACAGTACACTTAGCCTTACAACAATTATTCATATATGTGATCTTATGCTGAAGTATTCAGCTGTAGAGCTGTTTTAGTTAGGTATGTTCTGTCTGTACAGGCTATTTTGGCTCATTCCTCCAGGTATTTGCTCTAGTTTAGCTTACACTTACCCTTGAGCACAATTATTTTAATAATGCTATAGATTCTCACATGGACAGAGATCAGATGTCGTCTGGGTTATTTGCTCATATTTGTTCTCTTGACTATGTCTTCCCAACAAGATGTCAGTCCTGTAGCATGATGTCAGCACAGAATACTTCACTGTGGAGATGGTATTTGAGGCATGAGCGCTAAGATACAAACTAAAACTGATGTTTGTAACATGACTATCTTTGACTGTACTTTAGATTTTGAGTAACGTATTTTTAAAGCTTCCAGTTATTTTACAAAAAACAGCCTGTTATGCTGCTTGATTGTACAAACTAGTGTTTCTTTTCATGTATTGTCATACTCATAAACACCCTGGTTTCTGCACTTTGCTGTTCTTCTAGTTATTTACCTGTAGTGTACAATGAATTGAAGTCTCGCACATTACACCTACATCTGCGATGCAAAATAATGTGGATAGCTTGACATGTCTGTCATAATCTCATCTGACCACACAGGAACGGTCACTGTTATGCCTTCTGCTTTTATAAGGTTGTTTTTGAGCTCTATAGGACACGTTCATTGTCAAGGGGTCATGAATTGAGAACAAAATCAACTTTTCCTTGAGATTTTGATTTTAAGACTATAAGTACTATAAGAATATCCTGTACGTTCCTTAAACTTCCTTGTTAGTCCAATAAAAGCTTTTATTGACACCAGA
Organism: Elopichthys bambusa; assembly: GCA_037101425.1. Classification (NCBI taxonomy): domain Eukaryota; kingdom Metazoa; phylum Chordata; class Actinopteri; order Cypriniformes; family Xenocyprididae; genus Elopichthys; species Elopichthys bambusa. Next base: position 261,518 of record CM074445.1, on the reverse strand, counting down.
CCCAGAGAACCACTGATCCTGGAATATCCCTATAGATGGTGAAACTCCGCCTCCGCAGAAGAAATCAACGCCTACTTCATCATTGCAGCGTTAGCCCCGCCCACTGGTGTGTTAGCGAGATGAGGAGCAGAGAAGAGCGATACAGGACTAAAATAACATTACCTTTCGAAGGATCCTAATGCTAGGAATATGATCATTTATTTTCAACAACGTGAATGTCTCAGTTGAGCTTTATTTATTTGTATTCGGTTCATTTCACTGTGGATTCAATCACATTTCGGACTTTAGACTTTTACGATATGGACTCGACAGTAATGAGACAACATGTGAGTAACTGTGTTCATTCTGATGCCTGATCTGATATTAATGATTCATGTACAGTCACATGATCTGTGTGTCAGTAAATCAAACCAGTGACTAAACGCTCAGCTTCACCTCGTTTCTCTCAGTAGGATGAAAATAATCTGTTATTTAAACGGTGATCAAATTATATATAGAAAGCGATCAAAGAACGCTCCCTTTACAATCGCTGGAGCTGTCAATCAAACTGGACTCTCGTTTTATTCAACAAATCTCTTGTTTACAGTGTGTTTGCACTGTTAGTGATGATGAAAGCATTCGTTAGTGTGCAGAATGACGAGATCACTGCTTTCATGATCTCAACAACATGTCTGTGACCGACTACATGTTCATCACTGCAACCTTTCATGCCACCATCTCAATATAATGCCACAGATCTAAATGTAATGCTATAATAACACTTTTCACGATTAGTTAACCTTGAGCGCTGAATAGTAAAAACTGAAGAGTATTTTAATGATTCACAGAACGATACCTCTGTAAACAACATTCGCAATTTTTTATATTATTTAAATTTTGATTTTTTTTTTTTTTTTGCCTAAAAAACAAACGCAATTATCAAGCAAGATCAATAAACTCTGACTTTCTCTTACTGTTCCTGTTCAGACACACACATCCCACAGCAATTTCCATGCACACTTTCTGTAAAATGTGCTCATAAAATGGTAAAAAGTGATTGCGTGCATGTGCATGTGTGCGTGTGTTTGTGGAGGGCTTTAGTATGAATATTCACATTTCTAAAGAGTATTGAGGTCAGGTGAACATCTGCAGTGATCGGTACACCACACACACACACACACAATTATTAGACTGCAGTGAAAAACAAAATGTGCAGATGTGTGCAAGGCTAGAAAATGTGGAAAATCTGCACAGTTCGAGCAGACTCTTCTGATGACTAAATGCATGTGTACTGTGTGCAAAACATCTAACACATATTCCACATAACGGAGTAGGAACAGCACGTGTATATCAGCCTGCTGTTTATAAATAAGCACTTAATTCAATCGAATCAATTTCCTCAGTTCAGGCGTGTTTCGCTCTAGTGCTCAGAGTGCTGAATGAGAGACTGTAATGTGTTAGCACACGTTTGTCATCATGACGACAGGTTGTCAGTGAGTGAGTGATGGTAAGATGGCAGTTGTGGCCCGATGCTGTACGTGTGATTGCCGTCAGTAATTACACACCCTCTCGTCTGATTTATTAACTCTAAATGTCCTCTACAGCCTCTCTAATGAATACTCAAACCCGGTCACACTCATTTGTCTTCTATCTCTCTCTCTCTCTCTCTCTGTCTGTCACAGTACCGTGTTACACTCATTGTCATATTCTTCAGTTCAGAAATTAAAGGGATAGTTCACCCTTATATTAACATTCTGTCATTATTTATCACCCTCATGCTGTTCAAAATAGTGTATGACTTTCTTCCTTGAATTTTTTTAGTTTTTGAGAGTCTCTAAGGCTGCATTTATTTGATGAAAAATACAGTAAAAATGATGCATCTATGATCCTATTAGTGTTGTCAAAAAGTACCGGTACTTCGGTACCAAGTCGGTACTGACATTTTGAAAATGTGACGACACCAGCATTTCTTTAGTACCGGGAGTACCGAGTATCCGGGTATATTCGGTACCCACTGATAGGACTGTGGCAGTATTTACTTGAATATGACACGAGTGAAGCACAAAGCTTTGTTTATGAAGAAATAACAGATTAGTAATTATATGTGACATCGCAGCCATTTTGGTTCATGCCGAATGAGAGAGGTACGAGGTAAGTTAAGCTTTGTCGGGTTTGTATTCTGTTTTAAGAATCATGATCTGGTCACTGGATTATCAGAGAATTGAACAATATTCCTTTAGTTATTCCACTGAACACTGAAAACATCTCTGTTTATTTTCTTAAATCTTCACTCACACAGGGGATTATACACATTTCTTCCTTTCGTTCGCTTTTAGGCCTATTATATTTGCATTCTTTACTGTGGTAAAGTAGAAAAAACACTGTAGGACAGAAACCTTTTTGCTTGCACGTCAATTTCTATTTAACACAGTTTGCGTTTGTTATTAGACTTCATAAGGCGCGTCAAGTTGATAGCGCGTTTCACATGCCAGTGATTTTTACTTTCGCTTTCTCTGGCAGCGCAAAACCAAACATAGCCTGAATGTCTCGCCCCTGCGGAGGATGAAACTCGCTCTTCAGACCTTTTTTTACAACTGACACTTTTATTTCATAATTTATTTCATTGAGGTATATATACATACACGCTCCAAATATTTATATGCATGATTACCATCATATTTAATATGTTTTTTAAACAGGCTAGTTAAATAAAATAGTAAAATAGTTCCAACAGATTTTCCTGTGGTACCGAAATTGGTACCGAGAACGGTAAAAAATATAATGGTATTGGTACCGACTACTGGAATTTTGGTACTGTGACAACACTAGATCCTATCTAACATAAATCCCACAGAATCATGCTTCAAATATCCCATTTTCTCATCTGTTAACACGTTTCATTTTTCTCTGTGTGCTGTACTTCCCATTGCTTCTATTTTTTTATATAATTTTGCCTCCCATCTATTAATTTGCACGTCGCTCCTCGTACTGACCGCCCTGCTCCCGGTGTCATCTGTTGACTGCATTAATTGCGTGTCTGTAGGTGTTTGTGTAATTTCCTGCGGTTGGGCGGCAGAGCTCGCGCTGGCCTCAGATCATCATCTAATAAGGGCTGATGGGAGCATTCTGCCCACACACTACTGCAAGTCATTCAACTCCTGCATTTCACTGTTCTGCCAGAGTTAACCTGCCACTGCTTCACACACACACACACACACACACACACACACACACACACACGTGTGCGTGAGCGGGAGAAGAATAAGAACAGAGAGGCTTTCACAAGACTGCAGTGCATCATGACAGCAGAGCACTATTCATTCCTCGTAAGCATTAAAAATAAATAAAAGGAAGAAATTATAATTGAACAATTTTCTTAACTGGACTGTAGTCTCTATAGTAAATTTGTATTATTATTACCTAAAACATATGTATTATTGTACCATTTTTATGATAGTTTGTTATGGTTTGAACATTGACGGCTCCAGTTCCCATTCATTGTAATTGCATGGAAAACAGTGTCTAGTACGATTCTTAAAACAGTTCTGCGGAAGGAGGATAGTTGAACCGGGTGGGAATAAAATGAAATTATGACAGAATTATCAACAGTCCCTTTAAGAATTTGTTTATAAATACCTAAATATTTTAGATATTCATCTTTGAATTGTTCAAGTTTCACACCAAACACAAAAACTATAAATCTAAAGTTTTATTAATTATTCTATTTCTACACTCTAAAAAATGCTGGGTTAAAAACAACCCAAGTTAGGTTGAAAATGGACAAACTCAGCGATTGAGTTTTGACCCAGTGATTGGGTTGTTTTGGTTGTTTTGACCCCCAGTGATTGGGTTGTTTTGACCCAGTGATTGAGTTTTTTTGACCCAGTGATTGGGTTGTTTTGACCCAGTGATTGGGTTGTTTTGGTTGTTTTGACCCCCAGTGATTGGGTTGTTTTGACCCAGTGATTGAGTTTTTTTGACCCAGTGATTGGGTTGTTTTGACCCAGTAATTGAGTTTTTTTGACCTAGTGATTGGGTTGTTTTGACCCAGTGATTGAGTTTTTTTGACCCAGTGATTGGGTTGTTTTGACCCAGTAATTGAGTTTTTTTGACCTAGTGATTGGGTTGTTTTGACCCAGTGATTGAGTTTTTTTGACCCAGTGATTGGGTTGTTTTGGTAGTTTTGACCCCCAGTGATTGGGTTGTTTTGACCCAGTGATTGGGTTGTTTTGACCCAGTGGTTGAGTTTTTTGACCCAGCGGTTGGGTTGTTTTGACCTATCGATTGGTGTTTTTTTTCTTTTTTCGCTCTAACAAGACGGCTGAAGGCTGCAACCTCTAGCGTCAGTCGCTAGATCATCTCTTGAGATCAGAGGAGTGAGGTTTACACGTACTGCTCTTACTAGCCTACATCTGTTAAATTAACATGTTTTTTGTTTTTTTACTGTAAATTTAAGTTAAATCTGTAAAACCTAAACTGTTGCTACCATATTTTTTTTTACTGTAAATTGCTGGCAACCACAGCTACTGTTTTTTTACCGTAAATTTAACTGTTTTGTTTTTTTGTTTTTTTTACAGTGAGAGCTCGAGCATTTAAATATGCAAAATGACCTATATGGAATGGCTAGAGAAAGCAGAAGGTCCGTTGTGATTGGCTGTAGTTGTGGTTTACCTGCTGCAGGTCCAGAGTCACAGTGACGTAATGATAGTCCATCCCGTTCATGATGCTCGGGCTCTGCCACCATCTGTTGGTGCCGTCGATAGCGAACTCGATGGGATGCCGCTCTACACACATGAGAAGCAGTCATGAGAGATCACACATCCTTCATCTTTGTGTATGAGCTTTTTCATCTTGAGTTTATAAGACAGTCAAAACCAGTCGGAAAAGTGGATGTGAAAAGGCCTTGCAGTGAGCTCTACTTTAACACTGAGTGACATATGAAATTAAGTTGTCATTGGCCAAATTGGTTTTACCTGTTCGACACTATATTTTGTTATATTTTATCCAATTTTGCATCAATGTATTTTGCATGAAATTGGCCTTGTTTTAAGGATGTTCAGGACTAGCAAACCGATCAAGAAAATGTTTCCTGAAGTTGTCGCTGTTAATCGCTGCATTTGACTGATGCAATCGTGTGTTCAGGGCCTTTAGATGAAGAAGATTGTGTAAAAAGAGCTGTGCTGCACGAGTAAATCACAGCGTCTGATGTAACAGCACTTATCAAAATCTACACCAGATCCGTCCTATTCATAATGACCAGCTGACCTATTCATCCACCTTTAAGAGGTCTGTGTATATTTATCAGTCATATATTTGAATGTGAATTTAATTTCATTCGAATAAATGTGTTTTTGGACTGGCGAGGGAGCGTAGTGTGTTTTCATAGCACATCAAGCTCTTTTATCTGAAGAGATCAAGGGAGATTTGATTCCTCATGACACGAGCACCGTAACACCTCATATTAAACCATGACAGGACACGACGGCGCTTAATAACGTGTCTCCGCTGGCTTTTACCTTCACCGGCCGACTGGGGTTGAATAAAACCGTCTTTTGAAATAAAGCTATCTGCTCTAATGAGGGATGAGTTTTATAAGCGCTGAAATACTCACATTTATCTCAGCGCAGAGCCTGTGAAAGCAAACTATATGAGACTAACTCCAATCTTTCTTTACAGCCAGATCCTTAATCAGGCAAAGATGATTAAAGTTGTCCACTTAATCATTTATTTGACTGCATATATTCTTTTCTAATTTATAAGCGAGATCTAGGTTTCATTTAAAAAGAACTCCCCCGCTGGTTAAGTCACATCTCTCTCTCTCTTTCTCTAATTTTCTCTAATTACATGTTATATTAATCACTCAGTGTCTGGGAGTGTGTGGGTGACTGGAGCTCAGATTAGAGCGTCTGACGCATCACTGCTGAGGTGTGTGGATGACAGCGCCGGAGCCGCTCGACTCGACACACACTTCATTAAGAGCTTTCAAACAGCTTGTACACATCAGAAACCACGACACCAGCACCTGAAACTACTGCTCTGATGAAGACAGCACAACATCAGAGGAAAAAATACGTGCATTTTACATATCTATGGACCATTAAAGAAGCAGTTGACCCAAAAGTGAAAATTCAGTCACTTCTTTTGGGTTTGTTTGCAATTCTGATTTTCATTTGATTCAGTCTAGTCTGTGAATGAACGTTCCAGACTCCAAAGAACATTTTTGTCGATGAATCAGACATTGTTATTAAAAACACACTTCCTATTCTTTCAAGGAGGCCTGTGAAGTGAAGAATAGAGTCCATGTGTTACATGAGCGACTGTGCCAGCGTGATTTATGAGCAGAAACAGCCTTTGATTAGAGCATATCAAATGGAGCAGTGTGTGTGTGTGTGTGTGTACCGTAATCATAATCACTCCTCAGGTTGCAGGTCCTACACTGAGGGTTTTTCACGGGCCGTCCTGGTACGTGCTCCACTAGTTTGCAGTACATTTCTGGTCCTGTTTCTCCACACGTGGCGTTGGTCTTGATCTCTGCCATGGAGGCCAGGTTCAGCACAGCTGGGAAGAGACCTGCACACACACACACACACACACACACACAAACACCGTTAGCTGATGATCGCTTCTACAGATGGCTCAACAGCAAAAACAACACTCACAGATCACAACATAAAACCCTGTGTAGATCACCACATATAGCCAGATCTGAAATCTGTCATTTTTGCATGAAATAAAAATAATAAAATAACTGGGAAAAGATGTATTTTAGGTCAGAGTTTGGATGTCTTCCGCCAGCAGTGGCTCTAGAGTTACTGTAATGTCTTGATTTTAACAGGATCTAGTTTTGCATCCCCTCATTGATGATTTTTTTGTATATGAATAAGAAAAAACTTATGCACCAAAATTATATATATATATATTTTTTTTTACTGAAAATGCAAATTAAGTTTAATTATCTATAAATTAATCAAATTAATTTAATTATCAACATTCAAATAAAAACAGTGATAAACTAGAACTTGTATGAAAACATTTAAATTGCACGTTTTATATAAACTTTTTTAATTACATAATTACGTTTCTACACCACAGATTTATTCAAACATGCATTAAATATTGAAGAATGAGTTCAGTCTGTAATATAGTGCATATATTTATCAAATTTCTGCTCTTTAGAGTTATTTTTCTAGTTGACTATCAAGTTTATGGTCATTGAATGTCTTTTCTGAGCTAAATGTGACGTATATTGTTTACAAGCTGTTTTATTTGATGTCTTTCCGCAGTTCAAACACTGACTGATCGATTACATTAGCGTTGCTGAACTAAATGAGCTGTGGGAAAGTCTTATTAGAACAAACTTGTGGATGTTTTGAAACAAAAAGATGATTTCAGTACGAGAGACTTTAAAGCTGCACTAACTCAAATCAGATTTAATGCACCTTGTTTTCAAATCCAGCTTCTGTTTCATCAAATGAACACAGCGACAGTTGTATTATGAAACCTGAGCTGATCCTCTTTGTGAGAGTTGCTTCGCTTTTCCTCATTTCTGTAATTAATACTATCTTAGTATCCACTTCCCACATTCCCTGGGATTTCCCAGGATTCAGATATAGACACTATGGAGTATGGTGTCACTTCAGCTCATGTTCAAACACTCATGAGAGAGAGTTTGAGTTTTTGTAGTTTATAGTACATAATAGTTTAATTTGGAATAGCATAGTAGTTTTCATGAGAGAGCAGAACTCACGAGCTCGCTCTGAACTGAACCAAATCATCCAGAAAACAAGCTGCACCTGACTATAAGTTGCACAGAGTCAAAATTACTTTGCTGAGAGAAAGAAAGAGAAAGATAAGTTGCATCAGTGTTTAAATCATATTTTATTATTTCATTCAGTCATAAAGCAAAATGCCAGTAAATAAAGCAAAACGTTTACAAACATTATAAACACTATAATATGTATTTTAGTTGCACATACACTACAACAAATACCTTAAATTTAACAGCATTCAGAACAGAACAGAAATGGAAAAATAAATTATAGTGGTATTCAGGGCTGGGTAGTGACACAATTTTCACAATTGGATTCGACTCCGATTCCGATTCCGATTCGATTATTTTGGATGTAGTATATCAGATACAGTAAATGGCAAATTTTCTAGAGGAAAAAAATCTCTCAATAATGCTGTAAACTACACATGGGAGTCAACATTACTATAATATTAAAGGTTAAAATTAACTTATACAAACACTTAAATTACACTCAATTATGTTTTTTATAATAAATAATGTTTAGAATTACATAATCATATTTCTACTCCAATATGTAACGGTGCATGTATTTATCAGAATGCTGCTTTCTGACTAATGAGTTTATGGTCACTGAATATGGTTTTTCTGAGGTAAATGTGACGTTATGTGACATTGTTTACAAGCTGTTTTACATCTTTCCGAGGTTGAAACACTGATTGAGCTGCTACACGAGACATGGTACGGATTTCGGTAAGATGTACTGTATATTTTAACATACCTTCAGATATTTAATCATGTTTATTTCGCTCTGTAACTGGTATTAAAGCGGAGGAGAGGATGTTCACGTGCGCTCCGCGCTGCCGCTTCTCTTTAACTGAGGCACTGGTCAAGTCAAGTCAGCTTTATTTATATAGCGCTTTTTACAATGCAGATTGTGTCAAAGCAGCTTTACAGTGATAACTGGTATATAATTTTGGCTGCACAGCAGCTCTTAAAGAAAATGGTGTCATTAAATTCAGTATTGATTCATTCCGTTGTAAGAATCAATAGTTATTAGTTGAGTTAATTTGCCTATATCAACACTGGAGTAAACAGTAAACATCATCCAGCTCAGTTCAGTTCGCATACAATGCTGTCAATGCAGGCAGATCAAAACACTGTTGAATATCAAGTGTCCCCGACTAAGCAAGCCAAAGGCGACGGCGGCAAGGAACCCAAACTCCAACAGGTGACATCAGGAGAGAAACCAGGCTCCAGTTCTCCTCTGGCCAACAGCGAACAGTGCATGATTATGATTCAGGCAGCTATCATAAAGCAATCTGTAACCAAAACGGTATTTATTTTTTAATAAATTAACGGTATTAATTTCATAATAAGTTTGACGTCATTTGAAATCTGAGACTTTGCTTCATATCAAAAGTAGCAAAGCACAAAGGTTATTGCGATTTATTGGATGGGAAGCGTGCTACATGTTCTGTTCATTCTTCAACTGAAAACAGACTCGACTAATCGATTCTTGGGATTTAAGATGTCGGTTCGTAAAAATGAGAATCGATTAAAATCGAGAAATCTATATTTTTTACCCAGCCCTAGTGGTATTCATTATAAACAACCTTTATTATAAATAATAAATGTATTTGAAAAGAAACTGAAAGTACCAGTGTGTGGAAGATTTGGGCTCACATAACTCTCTCATTCGGCACAAATCTAAACCTGTGCACTTTGCGGATGTTTTGCATGCTTAACGTTAATTGCATTATATAAGTCACTTTTGAACATTACTGCTCATCAATTTCATTAATCTAATTAATCATCGAAATGACAATATCAAGGTAAATAATCGACAATTATTTATAAAGCCCTGGTAGAAGTATAGTAGCATGCTATTCCAAATTTTCCAAGTATTTCAACAGCCTGAAATATAAGGATCAGGGTTGGACAGGAGTGCATGGTGTAAATCTGTATATCAGCAATATGGGTTCCTGTTGTGTGTTGTGTATTTATGCATCCAAAAAAGAGAGAGTGTGTATAGTCGGTCTGAATCAAAGAGCACTTGATCTCATGAAATCAGTCTCAGCTGCTCCGACAGATGTTCCATACGTGTTCTCAGAGACATGCGAGCTGGACAAAAGTGAGGTTTTCCTCTCTGTCACAATCACTTACACTCTCTACAGTAAATTCTCTGGATTCTAGTGCTAGTTCTGCTGTTTAGTTGCAGGGATAAAGTCTTTTCAGACTGCACTTGATCCAAACACATCAGAGCTTAGCAGCTGCCTCTGGAATGTCCACAATCAAATGGATATTATGCTCAATATGGAACACATTTGTAAAGCATAACAAGGACATTTTCCCAGGAAGCGTTAACAACTTCCAGCTTGGATGTTTTCGAAACTGGAGCTTAACAAACCAATTCATCATTTACTTTAGTGTTTGTACTCATGTTCCTCACACGTTCTGCTCAGGGTTTGTTCTAAACCTCCAAGTGTCACTTAACTTACAGTACATTTTTATTCTTTTGAAAATCTCCCATTGACTTTATGTGATAGATAGGGGTGCAAGTCTAGTCAACTCGGGAACCAAAATTGTGTGCTGTTTAGCAATGGTTGGTGATGTCTAAAAAACACATTTTAATGCAAAACTAGTGTTCCAAATGTTCTCATTTTTATTTTCATAACACAACATTGTCTTATTATGTCCCTATTGTATAAATAGGGAAGACTGGTCAAGTAGTCACAAGGTCTGCATCTAAGTAATTATAAGGCTTAAAATCACATCCTAAGTGTATATTGTGGGGCTTGCAGGAAAAGTATTATTTTAAACTGAATTTTGAGCAGAAACACAACCCCCTTCCCTTGATTTTTTGTTTTGTTTTTTTAGTTGGGGTCCCCCTCAGTTGAAATCGCTTGGTTGAAATCAATTAGTTGAAATCGTTGGTTGAAATCGCTGGTTGAAATCGCTCGGTTGAAGTCGCATGGTTGAAATCACTTAGTTGAAATCACTTGGTTGAAATCGCTCGGTTGAAATCGATCGGTTGAAATCGCTCGGTTGAAATCGCTCGGTTGAAATCGTTCGGTTGAAATCGCTCGGTTGAAATCGCTTGGTTGAAATCAATTAGTTGAAATCGCTCGGTTGAAATCGCTCGGTTGAAGTCGCTCGGTTGAAGTCGCTCGGTTGAAATCACTTAGTTGAAATCGTTTGGTTGAAATCGCTTGGTTGAAATCGCTTAGTTGAAATCGCTTAGTTGAAATCGCTTGGTTGAAATCAATTAGTTGAAATCGTTGGTTGAAATCGCTTGGTTGAAATCGCTCGGCTGAAATCGCTCGGTTGAAATCGCTCGGTTGAAATCAATTAGTTGAAATCGCTCGGTTGAAGTCGCTCGGTTGAAGTCGCTCGGTTGAAATCACTTGGTTGAAATCACTTAGTTGAAATCGCTCGGCTGAAATCGCTCGGTTGAAGTCGCTCGGTTGAAGTCGCTCGGTTGAAATCACTTAGTTGAAATCGTTTGGTTGAAATCGCTTGGTTGAAATCATTTGGTTGAAATCGGTTAGTTGAAATCGGTTAGTTGAAATCGCTTGGTTGAAATCGCTTGGTTAAAATCGCTTGGTTAAAATCGCTTGGTTGAAATCGCTTTGTTGAAAGAAATTGCTCGGTTGGTTGAAATCGCTCGGGTGAAATCGCTTGGTTGCAGTGTAATCCCTGAAAAGTACTGAGATTGGGGAATATCGGATGTATATCAGTGTATAGGATCTGTGTATTGTTAGAGAAATGCTTAATGCATTACAACTTAACTAAATTAGATTTTAGTCGACTAAATCTACTGTAGATTTAGTCGACTAAAATCTTATGATATTTAGTCGACTAAAATATGACTAAAACTAAATGGCATTTTAGTCAAAAGACTATGACTAAAACTAAATCAAAATTTGCTCTCAAAATTAACACTGCTTGGTTGGTTGAAATCGCTCGTTTGAAATTGCTTGGTGGAAATCGCTTAGTTGAAATTGATTGGTTGGTTTAAAGTGAATAATTTATCATAATATCTATTATCCAATTACCATTTTAAAAAAAAGGTGACATAAGATCAATCACGGCACACATTCACACATTCAGATTGATGTATTGATCTTTACCACTCTCAAAGAGGATCTGAACACATATGCATTGTAAGAACACTGGAAACGCTGTTCACATGACACTTGAGCTCCTGATAGCTGAAAGTGTTTAATTATCAATCCAGATTAAATAATTCTAAAAGACTTGTAATGTTTCCCAGAGCGTTCAGATGCTTCTATGGCGCTGAGAACGGAGAGGACACAGCTCAGGGTCACAGCTCTTTCTCCCTTTCTCTCTGAGCCGGGCCGGATCGATATCAGCGCACTTTCCTTCTTCATTCATATCCTGATACGGCTGATCCTTCATTCAGCTTGACAAAACTAATTATTCTTTCATGGCGCGCGGGGCGTCAGGAGCCGTAAGCCGTCTGCAGGCCTCGCAGCCGAGAGACGTGCCTTTCAAAAGATGAATTCTCCATTGCTCTTCGTCTTCTCTGTGCATTTCTGATGAACAGTGCAGCTCTTGTGGGTTGAGCCCAGCTGTCGGATCAGACATACAAATGTTTCACCTAACACCAACAATCCCTGCAGAAGGAAATAATGCACACGACGCCTCCGGATGAGCTGGAAAACATTGTGAAAAGACCTGTGCATCAAGAAAATCACACAGACAGGCTACAAACAAGATCCTGCCTTCAAATGATGTGAATGAAACCTGCTGAAAGATTCAACACTGCAAGAAACCATCGCCTTAATCAATATTTCTGCCTTGTTTTCTCATAAAATATCAGAACTTCCTTAAAACAAGATACATGTACTTGAAAAGCAAAATATACTTTGTTTTCATATTTTAAGAATAAAGATCTCTTGCCAGTGATCAGATAATCTGAACTACTCACCACATCAGCCCTTTTTACTGAATGCCGACCATTAGTTGTTTATTTCACCAGCGCAAAGTTGATAACTGAAACACAACTAATAAATACGTTAAGTTGCCTGAGCTTTAAAAGAGCAAGATTTGAGCATGTTTACTCTGGGATCTTATGCAATTTGGCTTATCTTTATAAAGATGTTTCTATATTCTGTAAGAAAATAATTTTTTTGCAACATCACACACACTTGTACTGAAACACTCATGATGACACACTCGTAATACCCTGCAACCTAAACCCATCAACCTCTGTGCTGCTTCAATCACAGTGTAACGTCTGGTGAACTCAAAAACTAAGGGAGAGCTGGATCCACATGCAAAATAGTTTAATAATAAAAATAAACAAACATAACCACAACAGAAACCAGAGAACCATGGAACAGGGAACAGAATGAGAAGCATCAGACGTACATCCATGTAGGACAAGACCTGACAAAGATCACAGGAAACACGGGGTCAAACAAGCAAAACAAGATAAGTTAACAAGACAAACCTGGGAAAGACTAATCAATGGTGAAAACTACAAACATGGCCACAGGAAACAGGACACAGGAATGAACACAGAGACAAGAGGAACATAAAACACTTCAACATAAGTCCATACAAAACAAGTACAACGCCGGGATCGTGACAGAGCCCCCCCTCAAAGAAGTGGAACTGGAAAAAGGAGCACAGAAAGGTTAGGGTTGGCTTCTGGGGCCGTAACTGGACAGGCAGGGAGCTCAGGAACGCCCTCCAAGGTTCTGACCAGAGTGACCTCTTTGGTCGTTTTGAGGCAGGCAGACAATTCAAGAATGACCTCCGCGGCCGCGTTGAGGCAGACATGCAGTTCAGGTATGAACTCTGTGGTCGTGTCGAGGCAGACAGGAAAATCAGGAACGACCTCTGTGGTCACATCAGGCCAGACAAGAAGTTCAGGCTGGGTTCTGGGACCGGGGCAAACTCTGGAATGGTCTCATGGACAGAGGTGGACTCATGGACTAGAGCAAGCTCTGAAGTGGATTCATGTACTGGAGCGGACCCTGGAGCGGATTCATTGACCGGAACGGGCCCTGGAGCAGATTCATGGACCGGAACGGGCTCTGCAGCGGATTCAAGGACCGGAGCGGCATCTGGAGCGGCCTCTGGAGGGAATTCATGGACTGGAGCGGGCTCTGGAGCGGATTCATGGACTGGATCCGATGTGTGCGCAGCCCACACATACCAAATAGCTGTGGCCATAATGACCAGCGCTGCAATCATCTTGGCTGAGGGCTCAGGAAGATCTGCTGAGACGTGACGAGACTCTGAAGTGGCGGCCATCTTGCGACAAGGCTCAGGGATGGCGGCCATCTTAAAATCCTCCTCTACTACCCCCACAGTGTAAGATGAACCATATATTTGGAGAGCACAGAATTCCACCAGAGACCCCCGAGGACCATCATGGATGAGTAGGTGCTGGTAGTGGTTATTGAGTCCGTGGCAGTAGAAGTCAATGAGGGCGAAGTCTGGGAAATCTGTGAGGTAGGCGATATCCAAAAAATCTTTGGTGTGGTCCTCAAGGGAATAGTTGCCTTGCCGGAGCCTAATTAAACTAATTGCTGGATCCATCTTGGGTCAGGTCTTCTGTAACGTCTGGTGAACTCAAAAACTAAGGGAGAGCTGGATCCACATGCAAAATAGTTTAATAATAAAAATAAACAAACATAACCACAACGGAGACCAGAGAACCAGAGAACCATGGAACAGGGGACAGAATAAGAAGCATCAGACATACATCCATGTAGGACAAGACCTGACAAAGATCACAGGAAACACAGGGGTATAAATGCACAGGGTCAAACAAGCTAAACAAGATAAGTTAATAAGACAAACAGTGTGTGTGTGTGTTGACAATGTTAAGACTTTGGCCTTAATCACACTGGGCCTCATTCATGAAACACAAACAGAATGAATTCTTGTGTAAATCGTTCATAAAGTTGTTCTGACATAAATTTTCAGATTCATGAAACTGTCTTATTTTTTAAATGTTATTTGGTGCAGGGAACAACTGTACACCTGCTCCGGTGTGTAAATCATCCACGGACCTGATGAGTTCACTCCTCACAGAATTGTTTATTTCATAGTTAGAGTTGTTCATTCATATAATAACAAAATTAATTACCCAGTTAGTTAACTAACTGATTAATTGGTTAACAAATTAAAAATGTGCACAGTTTCCTGTGATGGGCAGGTTCAGGGGTAGTGTAGGGGGAGAGAAAATACGGTTTGTACAGTATAAAAACCATTACGCCTATGGAGAGTCCCCACAATTCACAAAAACAAACCTGTGTGTGTGTGTGTGTGACTTCTATCTTTGTTTCTGTCATTCTGTTCAACACATCTCTATGTTTCCATGGTGACAAAACACGGAATAGCACTTAAAGATGAACGACTTCCTTAATAGAGGATAATGACACTTGTCATTTGCAATTGGCCGTGCTTTTATTCCCTTTTTACTTCTTCTATTTCCTCATTGCTTGTTTATTATTAAAGCAGGCTTGCACTGGTTCTGTTGGCTTTGGAGACGAAAACACTCACACACACATCTCTCTATTTTATTTATTTTTTATTATGTAATATGAGAGATAAACAGGACATAAGCAGAGCTGAAATTCCCATCAGAACCCACAGCATGTTCCACTGCTGCCCAAGAGTGTGTGTATGTATGTGTGTGTTTCTAGCTGAAACTACTGGCTAGATTTTAACTACTTTGACTACCAGTATGACATCTGGTCCACTACGACGTATTCCAAGAACTGCCCACTTAGACAGGAAGAGACTGCCTAGACACAGTGTTCAACAAGAGTTTGCATTTTGATGCTCAGCATTTATTTATTACCAGACCTGCGAGAACACAGCAGCTGAGAATCACTAAGGACAGATGGACAGATGTCCAGCATCATGCCAAATCTTATTGCCTGGTCAAATACTATCACCTTATTATCTTTATATTCTGATGCCTAATATTAATAAACACCTTTTGAAAATTGAACATTACTGCAATATTAGAAACAAAGGCCGCTTCTGTGTGTGCTTCTTATATTTGGTTGGTAATTTATACATATTCTGACATTTATTTACACCAAAGTCACTTTAAGACAAGTCAGTTAATTTGGTATTTTCTAAGTAGGTACAAAAATACTTCAATCTGGATTGACATTTGCAATAATATAGAGTATGTAAAATCAGCCATCCAAAATCTTTCAATATTAGAAAAGAGTGCAGTATGAATGGTCAGTGGAGGAGACACAGCTATAACTAAAAACATACGGAAATAGTCAGACTGACTTAGATGTGGGTGAAACAATTTTCTCTGGAACGTTTTGAGGGTTGTATGCTCTCAGTAACAGCCTTTGGTATGCTTCACCCGTTTCACTTGAAGCAGGCCTCGCAACAGAAGGGACCTCCACTTGAGCTCGAAATCATGCCATGAACGGGGTCTTGAGGCAAAAATGCCACCAAAATGAATAAAAATGCCCCCAAAATCCAAGATATGGTGCAAAAAAATGTCTCTGTGTCAGTTCTTGTTTTTAATATTTATAAGCAATACCACGTGAGCAAGAGTGCTGTTTTCCCGAATATCAGCAGCATGTTTTCAGGTGTAATACTGATTTACAACAGTTCATTAAGCAAGTAGTTAATATTAGGTGACTTGCATTTTAGATACGATATTATCAGTATTGGCTGTTTTTGCTCTGTTTTGCCAACGAAAATAGTTCCAAACAGAAGAGCCATTGATGTCTCTGAGCAACAGTTTCAGTTTCATTACTGAATGAATCTGTTTTTGAATCAGTCTATGGATCACTCAACGACTCGCTAGTTTTGTCCATGAATGAATCAGCTGTTTTGGACAAATCATTTGACTAAATGATTCAGTGAGTCACTCGTTAAGACAATGATTTGCTGGTTTTTCTAACATTTCATGTTAGCTGAAGGGTTGAGAGAGTGATGAAGAATGAATACTGTTTTGGTCATGATTGTAACAAAACTTCT
Organism: Elopichthys bambusa; assembly: GCA_037101425.1. Taxonomy (NCBI): domain Eukaryota; kingdom Metazoa; phylum Chordata; class Actinopteri; order Cypriniformes; family Xenocyprididae; genus Elopichthys; species Elopichthys bambusa. The sequence continues at coordinate 244,792 of CM074445.1, read as the reverse complement.
GGTTAAAGAGATAAAATGCATTTATAAACAGACTATTAAGAGTGAAATTTAATTTAACATTGTTAAATGTAACAGGGATAATAAAGTGATTGCAGTCGCACAGCATAAAATGTCTTTTTCTCTCATTGGTTGGTCTGCTTCTTTGCAAAGGCCGCTTCTGTGTGTGCTACTTATATTTGGTTGGTAATTTATACATATCCTGACATTTATTTACACCAAAGTCACTTTAAGACAAGTCGGTTAATTTGGTATTTTCTAAGTAGGTACAAAAATACTTCAATCTGGATTGACATTTGCAATTATATAGAGTATGTAAAATCAGCCATCCAAAATCTTTCAAAAATAGTGGGACTTTCTTCATACAGCCACTTTATTGAGTGTCATGATTTCTCCCATTCTTATCATAGCAGTGGTCCATTATATATATATTTATGATGTCTCTGGTTACACTCTTTTGTTCCAACAAGGAAAGGAGAAGTAAAACCAAATAAAAGAGCAAGAAAGTAGATGAAGATGGAATGTAAAATTTCGTCGTTTACACATTATTTCAATAGTCCGCTTTAGATATTCTTCTAACTCTAAATAACTTTGCAACTACATGTTGTAACGTGTATGTTCAGTTTTGGTTTCGTTTCTTTGTGTTCTGTTCTTTGTTTTACCTGCCTGAGTTCCTAGTTAGTTTCCTTGGTTCTTAATCAGTTATCAACTGTTCTGTTTCAGTCATTCATTCTCTGTGTATTTAAGCCCTCAGTTTCCTGTGTTTCATTGTCTGTATCATCCATGTTAACGCGGTTGTGTTTGTTAGTTCTCCAGCGATCTCCTGAGTGTTCTGTTTTAGAATATTAAAGACAGTTTTTGTTATCCATCTCCTTCGTCATGCAAATTACTGTAGCCACACTATGACACAATATATATATATATATATATATATATACACACATGTCAACTAACTCTCATTAGAGTATTAGTAGACTGTTAGGTTTGGGTTCGGGTTAGTAGAAAAAGTTGACGTAGTTGCAAAGTTAGTCAGTAGAATGTGTGTTGTGGGGCATCAAAATAAAGTGTTAGCAGATATTAAACAGACAGTTTACTAATACTCTAATGACTGCTGGTTGACATGGAGTTGCAAAGTTACTTATAGTTAGCAGAATTAGTGGACTACTGAAATAATAGTGTTGCCCTTGCCAAATCATCATCTACGTAATCATTTTTATAGGCAACATTTGATCCTCTTTTTCATTTTTCAGCTGTATTTCCCTCTCTGCTGCTCATCTCTCGACCCATCTTGATCAGGGTTGGATTCAGTGGAAGTAAACGTATATTGATGGCAGCTCTGTGCTTTATCACAGTCAAGGTTGCAGCTCCTGGCAAACACACACATCAGTCATCACAGAGAGCTGCCACACACAGACATCAATCTAACCGGCCAGCAGCCTGCGCTGAGAAGAGCTCCATCACGACCAAATACAGCAGAGCAGAGCGTTTCACACAAACTCTCCACACAACTCAGTTCCGTCTTTAAAGGGGTAAAGCAGTTTGGCAGTTCATTTGATTTCGTTTTTCTGACAGCTCAAGTATATTTCTGGCTCTTTCCACAAACAGGGTACACACTGGTGTTCCGCTACATGTTTATTTATTTAATATATGTATTTAATATTAATATTTTTTTTTTTGAAGAAATAAAAGGAAAAATCCTATGTTCTTGAGAAATAGATATGCAAGATCAGTATTTTTTTTCAAAACGCTAACCCTAACCCTAAACTAAAAGGTAAACATGAAACCAAGACACATGAACAAAAACACAACTAAACTCGACATAGCCCTGACATAACTCCCCCTCCCACAAGGCACATCCTCACGCTGTGCAGTAATGTCCAATTGTGGAGCGAGGGGCTTTGGAGGAGGAAGAGGGGCTGGTGAAGGACAGGACACAGGAGGAGCCAGCAGAGAGGAACACCATGGCGGAGTTGAAGGAGGGAGGAGCCAGGGTGGACCCTTGATAGTTCGACTGACTGAGGCAGAGCTGGTGACTGAGGAGACCCCCGCGAAGCCGTGAGGACAACGGCCCGAGGCAGAATTGCAGGCCTGGAAGTCCAAGGTGGTGCTGCTGACTAAAGAGGCTGAGGCGATGATGTGGGCCTGGCAGAGCGAGGTGAGATTGGAGGGAGCGAGGAACAAGGCGGAGCCAGAGGAAAAGAGGAACCGGTGGAGCCAAAGAGGTGGAGGGCTAAGATGCTGAGTCCTGGAAGTCTGCTATGGAACCAGGGATGAGGGAGCCCCGGTGGAGCCAAACTGATGTTGGACCACGGCAGAGTTGAGGGAGCTCAGAGCCAAGGTGGAGACGGAGGAACGGGGGAGCCAAAGAGGTGGAGTGCTGAGATACAGCCAGAGGCTCAGAAGTCCACAGCAGAATCAGGATGAAGAGTGACCAAGGAACAAAGCGAGCCTGGTGAAACCCGAGCGATGTCAGACCACAACAGAGCTGAAGAAGCGCAGAGCCAAGGTGGACCCAATGGACTGACAGGCTGAGGTGGACTGGATGTGGATTGGATGGAAACAGTGGTGAAGGAGACAACATAATATATCCCTTGGAGTGGATACTAGGGTGGGAACAAGGGTGAAAGCTGGCTCCGCTAGGAAGTTAATGAGCCAGTGCTCCTCAACTGGCTCGGAAGTGGACTGCCCCCACAACACATACTCCAGGATGGACCTGATGGCCTCCGGAAGGAGGAGACTTCTGGCTCTAGCTCTGCGATGACATCTTGGCTAGCTTTGGCTCAGTGGTGGGAGGTGGCTCTCACACATGGTCTTTTGCAGGCATTGGCTCGGGCTCTAGTTCTGTGGTGAGCTCGGGCATCAAAGTCAGGTCTGTGGTGGAAGATCTCTCATGGCGTCCGGGACACTCTGGCCTGGGACGACAAGTTCAGTCTGGAGCAGGCAGAGAGATGGCTGCTAATGATGGAATATGCAGAGGAGTTGGAGTTGATGGGTCATTCTTCACGACTCCCACGGTGAGGGGAGTGGGTCTCGTAGTCCCAGCATGCCTCATTGTAGAGTTGCAGATAGCCCTCCACATATTCTTCCAGATGACTATTTTCACATGCAATTCAAATGTCATTGCAAATGACATTATCAAATGAAAAATTATGGCAAAATACAAAACTATTCATTTTAAAAAGTTGATTATATCTATAGAACCAATATATTTTAAGTTTATTGCAAAATATGCATATATGCACAAATATTTAAGTATTTTGAGAGCGTAGGGAGAACGTTTTCATTACACCATTTGCAGTGTTTCATGGCAGTGGGCGGAGCTAACGAGCACTTTTGAAACAATTCACACTGCAATTCTCTGATTGGTGGAATCTTCTGCACAGCATCATGGATAATGTAGTTTTTTAAAATCACAAATTCAACTGTTAAACAATTATTTTAAAAATGATGGCTTCAGCAAAAGCATACACCATCAGTTAACAACCTTGGGACTCACAGTAGGTCCGTCTTTAAAGGTTTGTAAGTTATCATTAAAAATCAATTTCCCTTTGGAGAAAATTAATTGAGTTTTTACTTCTGGAACCCGACTGCTGTGCTTTGACTGCAGTTTTAGCTGAAATTTGACTGCATTCTTCAAGTTTAACCATTTGCCCCTGTACCAAAGTTATAACTTCTTACATTTCTGCTTCGGTTTGATCAGGGATAAATGAACCAAATGGACATTTGGGTGTGTGCCCTATGACATCACAGAGAGGAAGCAAAACATGTCCAAAAATAAACAGATCATATAATATTTATTTTGACCCCCTGAGGTGGATGATAAACAGTTTCTGAAGATAAAGCACTGACCATTTGTTAAAAAGGAGAAAGAGTTTTGTACCCCGTTTTAATGGAAAGTGCATCCTAACATACACGAGAAATGATGAAGAAACATCCGCAGGTCTCCACTGAGCATGTTATCTCGCAGGAATAAAACGGGGTGGTTTTTAACGTGCCATAATTTGATGGGTTTATGATATGACTGAGGAAGGAAACAGACCTAACAACTCCCCCTGGGGCTCCTGACACCATCCGCACTCCCATAAACAGGAAACCACGCAGATTAGAATTGCAGTCTGGGTAGCAAACACACACACAGAGGGCACAAACTGTCTAGACATGTTTTTTTTTTTAACTTGGGGTTCAGGACAATCAGGTCAAGTATTTCTGCAAGTGAAGCAATACATGCATATAAACACACATGCAGCTGTGGAGGCACACACACACACACACACACACAGTCAAACGTATGAACAAAAGATGCAATTTGCCTTTGCTGTGGAGCAATACCCCTTTGTTTAAACCCCGTTAGAGGATCTTCAGATATCTGTACGACTGCAACAGTCCACAATGAAGTCACTTCTATTCCCTATAACTAGATTTACATATCACTAGTGACACAGTGACACACATAGGCAAAACCGAAGGGAACAGAATGCAAGTCATCTTAAAAATTCAACACTCATGCTACAAGATGCTCAAAAACAGAGATTCATGACCAAACAGCCATTGTATTCGTATATGTAGTATCCAGCTCTGGGTACATTGCTTTAATTCATTTTTTAATTTTTTTTAATTTAATATTGAAAGCAGAAAAATGAGAAATCGAAAATGAAATAATGGAAAAACAAGAATTCAGCATGCTTTTGTGTGTTTTTATGTTCAGGGGTAGAAAATGGATGAACAACATGTATGTTCGATTTACACGTGTGCGGGCAGGAATGAAACGCTCCTTTCCACTGATTGGTCAACCAAAGGTCAAACCGTGTCATCAGTAGTCAGCTGCTGCTACAGATTTTAATATTAAATTCAGATTGTCACTGGGGCAGTATCCACAAAGGGACATCTTTGTACCGTATTTACCCCTGCTAAACGCTGCAGGTCTAACAGGCCCAGCGTTTGCCCACTTGACAAATAGAAACAGGGCTGAAAGTGTCATCATGACACGGCTCTAAGCTGATGGAGATGGACAAATATGCTCCGTTTACTCACACCTAATCAAAATTACAGAGAGGTCAAGCTCAGGGTGAGAGGTCAGAAACAAATTCACCCATACGACACTGCAAACAAGCAGCATGACTGTCCGAGAGGAGAGCGTATCTCAGAGTATCAGAGCCATAAACCACAAGATGATTCAACTTTAATGAACGCTTGTGGCTCAGCTGTACCATATGGAGAAAAATGCACATACTTACATTATAATATTTAATACCACAATCAAGAGAGTTTTGTTGATGAATAACAAACATCTGTTTAAAGGAATATTTCGAGTTTGCTTACAGCTTAATATTATTTACAACTTATTATCTTTGTACAGCATCTTCAGTTTCAGTTTGTAAGGAAGAGAAAATGTGTTTACAGTAATGCAGCTGAAGCAGGTAAGGGTTTAAAAACTCCTTTTTTTGTTCCCGTTCTCACTGCAAAGGCGTCAAAAAACGGCGTCCAAAGTCACTATTAAGAACTCCATTTCTTTTAATGAGAAACTTTTGGTATCAATACACAGACACGAAGGGCATGGGAATTTTATTGTCGTGAAATTATATATTTTGGTATCATTTTCTCATTATGACATATGTTAGGGTATGATTTTGAGTTTGAACAGGGAAATGCATATGACGCCGCACTGCTCAGAGAAACTCTACAGGTCATGAATCTGATATCAGTCAGCCGGTAGAGTTTGCAGTGAATTGCTCCACAGTTCCAGAGGTTTGATGGCAGTAAATCAGGAGTGTGTGTGTGTGTTGTGATGGTGTTTAAGTGTGTGATGACAGCCTCTAACAGCACCCTTGCTGAGATTTACTGCATCTAACTGGCATCTTTTTCATTAGAGACTGTGAGCAGCACCTGATTACGAGAATCCACTATAAATGCCGCGCTGAGACTGCCAGTAGCCATGTTTCCATCCACCAATTTTTATGTGAATTTTGGGATATCGCATTAAAAAATGCTAGATGGAAACACTAATATATGAAAAAAAATATATATATATATTTTATCCGATAAGAATACATGCGCATAAACTACAAAGGGAACACAATTACTGAATAAATCCCTCAATGCGCGTCAAAAAACTCATGTGACAGCAGAGGCTGTGATCGGATAACTGGACTAACCAGCGGACCAATCGCATCACAGCATTTCAAATGCTGGTTGAGTCTGTCATCAGAATGATTTGGTTAAATTCCCACCCAGATGTAACGTGAAGATGAACACACATGAAAACAGAAACAAACTGAACAAAGAACTGGGAGGAACTAAGGGCTTAAACACACAGAGTGAGGTCATTAACAGGAACAGAAACAGGTGCGTGATAAATAAGAAACCATGGAAACTAATAATGACCAGGAACATGGGCAAAACAGGAACAGGAAAAATGAAACCAAAACACAATAAAACTAAACAGACTTAGACAACACCAGAAGCGTCTCAAACGATTGCGCTCACAAACACCAGGCATCCGTCTCCGAACACTGAAGAGCCACAGTTTCTTCCCCGACTGTAGCAACTTACATTTTTATTAATGATATTTTGCACCAATTTCCCAGGAAGTGATTATTTTGTTCTCTTGAACACATGTGATGAAAACGCTGCTTTATTTGCAAATGTTTTATGCGATTATTTAAATTTTGCACATAAGTTCAATTCGTAAGTTTGGATGGAAACAGCTATTGGCATTAATGGGTTTTAATGCTGAAAAATTTGGGTCAAATATGGACAAACCCAAAGGTTAGGTTAAAAATGTAATTTAAAAACTTAACCCACTAGCTGGGTTTGTCCAAATTTGGGTTGAAACAACCCAGCATTTTTGTTTTTTTTTTGTTTTTGAGTGTGTATGTTAATATACTAGTTTCTATAGTAAATTATAGTATATACAGTAGTTTATTATTGTATAATTTCTTTAAACTGCAGTGATGACAACCAGAAAGTTTCTACACTCTAAAAATGCTGGGTTAAAATCAACCCAAGTTGGGTTGAAAATGGACTAACCCAGCGACTGGGTTGTTTTAACCCAGAGGCTGGGTTAAACGTTTGATCAACCTGCTGGACAGTTTTATTTAACTCAACTATTGATTAAAATTACTGTATTGCTTGCTTAAAATGAACCCATAATATGTTTAATAAATGAACATGTATTAATAAGTTTAATAAATAATAATTAAACAATAAACATTTATTAAATTGCTTAATTAAATGTGTCTGATTTTAATCCAGTCATATAGTCATTTTAAACAATAGTTGAGTTAAATAAAACTGCCCAACACGTTGAGCAAACATTTAACCCAACCACTGGGTTTGTCTATTTTCAACCCAACTTGGGTTGTTTTTAACCCAGCATTTGTGTAGTGTAGTGTTACTCTAAACGCTGCGACTGTTCTCTTAGGTTTCAGTGCTTTCCTGAAGGGCAAATTCTAAAGACATTTCAGTAATTCTTCTAAGAAGAGAACAAACAAGACTGTATGAAATGTAATTTTCTTTTCTGTGTTATTAACGGGTCTAATATAATGTTGAGAGAGCAATCCTTTTGTGTTTCCATTCTCAATATCAGTTGCTCGGCTGGCTCAATCTGCTCATGGACGCTCAGAAATGGCTTGATTTATGTAGATAAAGTGAGCCGTGAATCCATGAGACTGATCACTCGTTGCCACAAAGAGGGAAAAATACAAGTCTACATCATTCTATAAGATAACAGTGGCAGGTGGTGTCTACAATTTAATCTACAGGTTTCTGAAGGTAGACCTGTTCATATTGTTTTCCTCATACTGCCTGGCTCTCTGGCCAACACAAACAATCCTATAGACTTGAGTCTTTCCTATGGGTTGGATGATTTAAAACATTTCTACGACTTCCTCTGCTGAGAGACTGTCACATCAGCTTTAGGATCAGTATTCTCTCTGGACGTATTAACTCATACAGGAAGGAACGGGCTTCGTATATGACAAAAAGAAAATATGGAAACTATAAACGTGCATGTTTTGGAACAGTTTCCAAACCTCTTATTTCCATACCATGCTGAGCTTGGCACGCATGTAACTTTAATGAGGGATTTCAAGATGTCTTGACTTTAGAGGTAACAAGAAACCACATGTGCATAAATACAGCTCTACAGAAACAATGAGGGTATCTGCAGTGAAAACAGTGGTAAAAATGGTACATTAACTGGTTTTATTCCAGTAAAAATATTATTCAACATCGCTTAACCAACCTATATACATTCATTTTTATGGGTTAAATTAGGTGGAAATTGATCTTTAAGGTAGCAATTTCAGGTTACCATGTTTTACATTTGCTCATGAATAATGACAAGAGTTTATGACATCGCAGTGGATTTCTTAAATGATTCATTGTTTGTTCAGTTGATGCTTTATCTGCATTATTTCATTCTCAAACTGCCAAACCAAAAACGACATGCCTATAGTGATTTCTGGTGACTTCACTGCCATTCTTCATCAACAGTACAAGAAAATTTGCTCCAGCTTTACTGTATATTAAATGTCTTTAAATACACTTTAAAAATGCTGGGTTAAAAACAATGGGTTGTTTTAACCCAACGAAGGGGTTGTTTTGACCCAGAGATTGGGTTGTTTTGACCCAGAGATTGGGTTGTTTTAACCCAACGATGGGGTTGTTTTGACCCAGCGATTGGGTTGTTTTAACCCAACGATGGGGTTGTTTTGACCCAGCGATTGGGTTGTTTTAACCCAACGATGGGGTTGTTTTGACCCAGCGATTGGGTTGTTTTAACCCAACGAAGGGGTTGTTTTGACCCAGAGATTGGGTTGTTTTAACCCAACGATGGGGTTGTTTTGATCCAGCGATTGGGTTGTTTTAACCCAACGAAGGGGTTGTTTTGATCCAGAGACTGGGTTGTTTTAAACCAACGAAGGGGTTGTTTTGACCCAGAGATTGGGTTGTTTTAACCCAACGAAGGGGTTGTTTTGACCCAGCGATTGGGTTGTTTTAACCCAATGAAGGGGTTGTTTTGACCCAGAGACTAGGTTGTCTTGACCCAGCGAATGGGTTGTTTTAACCCAACGAAGGGGTTGTTTTGACCCAGAGATTGGGTTGTTTTAACCCAACGAAGGGGTTGTTTTGATCCAGAGACTGGGTTGTTTTAAACCAACGAAGGGGTTGTTTTGACCCAGAGATTGGGTTGTTTTAACCCAACGAAGGGGTTGTTTTGACCCAGCGATTGGGTTGTTTTAACCCAATGAAGGGGTTGTTTTGACCCAGAGACTAGGTTGTCTTGACCCAGCGAATGGGTTGTTTTAACCCAACGAAGGGGTTGTTTTGACCCAGAGACTGGGTTGTCTTGACCCAGTGAATGGATTGTTTTAACCCAGCGAATGGGTTGTTTTGACCCAGAGACTGGGTTGTCTTGACCCAGCGAATGGATTGTTTTAACCCAGTGATTGGGTTGTTTTAACACATCAGTTGGGTTGTTTTAAATTGCTTATTAATAAATGTTCATCTTTTGATTATTAGTGCTGCCTCTAGTAAGTATGTGTCTGACTTTTAATTTCCAACATATTTTGGGTTCATTTTAAGCCAGACATACAGTAATTTTTAAACAATAGTTGAGTCCAATAAAACTGTTCAGCAGGTTGGGCAAACATTTAACCCAATTACTAAGTCAAAACAACCCAGTCTCTGGGTTTGTCCATTTTCAACCAAACTTGGGTTGTTTTTAACCCAGCATTCTTTAGAGTGTGCCCGTATCCCTCCTCAATAACAGCACAACTGTTTTACAATACAGCATCAATAAGTTCACTGTACCTAACACTGTTTTTATGTAAGTACACAATAGTTAAAGACACCTAATATGAAGTGGAACCGAACATGTGTAAAGCAACTGTAAAGTCAGTATTTACACTTAAAACTGAAGTACTGTTTGCAATCTGGGATTGTAGTCTGGGATCAAAGGAAAGTGTCCCACTCACAATTACTCTGTGGTTGTCTTCATGTGCGCTCATCGTAAATACATTCGCTCTGGCGTGAAGGCTCGGTCTAACATGTGCTCTGCTAAACTGACCTTCCTATTCAGCAACATTCATCTTCCCAGGTAAGCATATGAAAGATTTCTTGTTGCAATGTCTCCTGGTTAACTTTTAATATGTTTTGAGGACAACAGAGAGAGGAAGCATGATGGTACAAGAAAGAGAAAATACTGGATCACACACTCTAAACTGACTTTCCTTTCATCTGTTTCTTTTTGGCTCCTCAGACGAGCCAAACACATATCAGCCTATAAAACACTTCCATAAAAGAAGCCCTGACAATTACGGCAGGATGTTCAGCGGTGAATTGATTAACATCAAACGCTGCGTTTTAAAAGGAATGAGTCCACTGTTTAAAACGCTGAATTACGGCTCTGTCACATGACTTACGGCAGAGCTCCACACGGAAAGTGACGGCCATTTTACTACCCAACTGTGCTTTGGATGTTGTGACGTGACTCAGGATGAGCTCTTTTGATTTGAGTTTGGCACCGCCCTAATAATGACACCTCAGTCATTTTTGTGCGTCTAAATCTCAAGGGGAAATAAGGTCAAAGTTAAAAGTGCTTGAACACTGAGCATCATGTTACAGCGTTGACCTGTACCAGACAGCAGGATCCTTCACAGGGTTCAGTGCACGAGGGAATGTGGACAGCATGTGAAACGGCCTTTAGAGCTGCTAGACTGCAGATCCAGTCTTTTTTTAATGGGGTCCATGTGGAAGAGATTTGGGAGAAGACTGGCATGTTGGGAAGGATCTAGCCTTGTTTACTGGGACCAGCCTGATATCCCAACAGACAGGTCTCTCCCACAGGACGAATTCACACAAAAAAGTGAACATTTGTCACCATTTATTATTTTCACTACATTCTTCTTCTGTGCATCATTATTCATTGATGTTGTGCTGTAGCTGTCAAAGCTCATTCTCCTTCCAGATATTCAAAACTACCTTAATAATAAAAGCTGGTGAAAGTTTCAGAGCTTTGGTGAAGGGGAATATTGTCAGTCTGGATAACACTTCATTTTACAGTGTCTTTGTTACACGCATGTGTTTAATAACAGTAAATGATTCATAATTACATGCAACTAACCCTAAACCCTACCATAACACTGCACTCTATAAATGCTGGGTTAAATACAGCCCAAGTTGGGTTGAAAATGGACAAAACCCAGCGACTGGGTTGTTTTAACACATCAATTGGGTTGTTTTAAATTGCTTATTAATAAATGCTCACCTTTTGATTATTATTGCTGCCTCTAGTAATTATGTGTCTGATTTACAACATATTTTGGGTTCATTTTAATCCAGTCATATAGTCATTATTAAACAATAGTTGAGTTAAATAAAACTGACCAGCAGGTTGAGCAAACATTTAACCCAACTGCTGGGTTTGTCCATTTTCAACCCAACTTGGGCTGTTTTTAACCCAGCATTTTTTGGCGTGTATAGTAAGTACATGTTGTTTATTGATATTACTCAGTACTTAAGTATATTTTAGGGATGTGTCCGAATCTGAACACTGTGTTCGGAAAGCCCTAATATACCATGTCCTAAAAAGACAAAAATATAAAATGGAAGGAAAATATATATTCAATGCTTTTGTGTTTTCTCGCAATTGTATAGTTGGGTAATTATAATGTATATAATTTGCGGGCATCAGGGAGCCATATGTGGGATATTAAAATCGCTTTTGAATGGTTGAATTCCCTTTTGAATTCATGATCATGTTTGACATGAGGGTGAATAAATAGTGACGAGAGCTTCATGCCTTTAAAGCCAATACTCAGATTTGACCAAATGCACATCCTGCCTTGAAAATGCTGCCTTTTTTTGGCGGGTTGCAGAGAACTCAAACAACGCTTCTCAGAGACAAACATTTGTTCTCGTCTCCTGGCCTGTACACTTGTTCTCCAGCTCTCAGTCTCTTTGATCTGGCGGTTGAGAGATGCTGATCTTACAGGGCTGGTGGTAGCAGCGTGTTTGGATCCTGGCTGAGGACCTGAAGGTGGACAGTCTTTTGAACTTGCTGAGACCTCCTCTGTGTCCTCCAGAAAACCCACATGCTCCAGTGTGACTACTAAATTCAGGGAATTTTGTTAATTTGTGCACCAGATCTTCAGAAACTTTACAACCATATCATGGTGTCTCAGTGGCATCATGGGATACTGTGACTGTAATGTCTCTTCAGTGCATTTCTCATTAAAGCACATATTGATGAAAATCTCCAGTTGAATGATTTGCTACTTTGTTAAACCATATTATTTTGTTCATACAGAACATTTACTGAAATTAAACTGAAAAACAACCAAATCATCACGATTATGGCATCACAACCCTGAGCTCATTAACATATGATCAGCATCTCTTCAATATACAGAAACAGTTTACTTTCACTTGGGTTCTCCAATCATAACAAAGGTAATTTACATATCAAAGTCTTAAAGGTGCCTCAGCAAAATATCCTGTGTGATTGTACAGGTCAGAGAGAGGATGGGAAAAACAAAACATTTGGGGCCAGATTTACTACAAGGGGCAAATTAGCGTTGGAGTGGAAAGTTTAGCGATGATCTACTGACGAAGTGCAAATTAAAAAACAGACACAGCCGCTGATTTTCATAATGACCAATGCAATCTACCGAGAGCAGCTATCACAAGCACTAAATGGGTTAAGACGTGCTTTAAAAAATGGCGGAAAATCGACGAGCACAAACATTAGTAAATCACGTTACATGATTCATTTAAATACTCTCCTCCCATAAATGTTTCGTCTGAAAGGGAAACTCCTACAAATGCGTATGCAATAAGTTCAGATGCAAACATTTTTTTAGACTGCGTGTCTTTAGTAAATCCTGACTGTAGTATTTTTAACACCAAAAGCGGGTTTGCGCTCATGCAAGCTGTGCGTAAATCTGCCCTATGACTGTTTTTGATGCACAAAAACCTGAATTACATTAAACTGTGTGTGTGAGAGTGTGTGAAGACACTTCTGGCTCATTGTGTTTTACAGAAACCAGTTTCTGCAGAGAAAGCCACAAAGCCACCTACACACGATTCTATATTCACAACATCTTTTGGACCGGTATACAGTAGTCGTCTCCTGTATTGTGTGTGTGTGTGTGTGTGTGTGTATCTCCCAGCAGACACTCTCCCTCACACACACACACACAGCATATAATAGGCCCTTGTGAGAAGAGCAGAACAGTGCACATCTTGGACAGGCTGTTCTTGTCAAGCCCACCTCCTCCAAGAACACAACATACGTCCATCTGTTAAACCCATTACAGCAGGCCAGACCCGCACAACAAGAACTCTGTCATTTCCTCCTCCTGCGTCCCTGGAGTTTCAACTGCGTGTCTGTGAGGTGAATCACGGCGCCGATCCGCACCGATCGCTCTGTAAATGCATCAGACTGCCGTTTAAAATAGCCGGCCTTCAGATATGACTGACAGGTGCACAAAGAAACATGAAGATGACACTGAACAAAGAATGTTCTAGTTTCTGCCCAGCTTTGAGTCGTACACTCTTACATTAAACCAGGAGTGGATGAAACGCTACTCAACAAATGAGTCACAATTTTTAGATCATCAAACATACCTACACTACTAGTCAGAGGACTGGACACATCTGCTCATTCTGACTATTTCCACATCTGAGAATACTCAAAATAAATAAATAAATATTTTTGATGAAATCCGAGAGGTTTATGACTCGTCCATAGACAGCAATATAATCAACACTTTCAAGGTCCAGAAAGGCACTAAAGACATGGTTAAAGCAGTCATGTGACTGCAGTGGTTCAACCTTAATGTTATGAAGAGACCAGAATACTTTTTGTGCGCAAAAACAAAACAAAAATAACCACTTTATTCAACAATCTCTTCTCTTCTGTGTCATTCTCATACGTTGTTTACGTCCAGCGCTTCCAGGTTCATCGTCAGAACGCCGACTCATTATTGGCCGGCATCACGCATCACGTGATCAGCTTTGGCCAATACTGAGCCAGCGTTCAGACGTAAACACGGGAGCTTCACTGTGTTACTGTGTCACCAGCGTAAGGATAATGACAGGGAAGAGAAGAGATTGTTGAATAAAGTGGTTATTTTTGTTTAGTTTTTGCGCAATAAAAGTATTCTCGTTTCTTCATAACATTAAGGTTGAACCACTGCAGTCACATGACCGTTTTAACCATGTCTTTAGTGCCTTTCTGGACCTTGAAAGTGTTGATTATATTGCTGGACGAGTCATAAACCTCTCGGATTTCATCAAAAATATCTTAATTTGTGTTCTGAAGATGAACGAAGGTCTTACGGGTGTGGAACGACATGAGGGGGAGTGATTAATGACAGAAATTATATTTTTGGGTGAACTAACCCTTTAAGAATAATCAGTGATGGGTAACTGATTACAATTTACTGCCATTGTATGAGAAAGAAAATGTTCCATTCTTTGTTATTAACATCATTAAGTGAATTAAACAAAGAAAAAAAAGAAGAAGAATTAATCAATTATGAACAATTTGCTGCCATTGTGTGAATAATATGTAATCATGTAATCCATAAAAAGTAACTGTAATCTGATTAGGAGCATTTAAAAACGTATTATAATATAATTACAAGTACTTACTGTTTGGAATCTGAGTACTTGTATTTATATTACATCGCATTTTAAAATAATCAGATTACTGTTACTTTTTATGGATTACATATTTGTCATGTAATTTGTAATCTGTACAATTTGTAAGTAATCTACCCTGCACTGAGAATAATATCCTCAAATGCTGCAAGACACAATTACTGACTAACAGACGCTTAAACTCTCTGTTGGACAAATTAAGGCCGTTGGCTTTTTAAAACCCTTTTTAAGTTCTGAAACAAAGTCTAATAAATGAACAGCAGAAGTCCTCTGAGGAACAGCAGAAATGGGCTCTGGAAATGTGCACTGAATGGTGTTCGAGATACAGGCACACGTTTGTAACAGAAATCCTTTTTGTAGACATTTTATACGTGAACGAGCCATGAGGTGCTTGTGTGTCGATGATACGTTTTTTTTTTCCCTCATGAATCAAGCAAGTAATTCCCGCCTTTGGAACTGCTGACTGGCTGGACGGGAATGTGAAAGTGAGGGCTGCTGGGTAATAGACCCCTGACGGCCTCGGTCACCTCAAGCTGAAATATACGGCTAAATAGCTTTACAGCCAATGCAATATTCCTTTTTCTGTGGAACAGAATGTGCCGTTACATGAGATCTTCTGATCTATCATGAAATATCATCAAACTGAAAAGGACGTGTTAAGGATAAGATAATGTCTTTCAGTAATGTGTTATGAGAACTGTTCTAACATTGATTAGGCTATTACGTGATATGCATAATAAATGCTACATAAATGTGTTCAGCAGGCACAAAGACGAAGGATATTCAAATACAAACCAGGCTTTATTAATAATCTAAACACTCTGAATGAACACGCAGGAGAATAGCGCAAACCACACACTGCATAAAACGAGAGCTGACCAAGAACAACTGAAACACAGGCACACTGAAAAACAGGGGAAGAAGAAAGGAAAGTAAACTAGACACATGTGAAACTAATGCACAACTATAGCAACAAACCAGGACATAATCAGGCTCAATGAAACCGAAGCTAAACAGAGCGGGCAAACAGGAACTAAAGTCAAGTCAAGTCAAGTCACCTTTATTTATATAGCGTTTTTTACAATGTAGATTGTGTCAAAGCAGCTTCACAGTGATAACTGGTATATAATTTTGGATGCACAGCAGCTCTTAAAGGAAACAGAACAGAGTGTCATAATAAGGGTCCACATAACAACATAAACCTGACAATAAATTGTTTGTATAACTGTTAGTTCCCATCCTCAAATCCACAAGAGGTTTTCTAACACTGCTGATATTCATGGGAAATACCCTTAAACATTGAAATGATGCTATGATAAAGATATTGCTTCCCTCTTTGGACATGGCAAACGTTTTTTTATTCCACAAATATATGACTTGACCTGAAGAAGGACAGATGCAGGTAAACGCACACGCTCAGTTGATCTCTCTCTCTCTTTCTCTGCCTCTGTATAAATCACAATAATTAAGTAAAAACAGAGCCAGTTGGTGGAAAAATTACATTGTTATCTTGACTTGTTATCATGAACTTATTTACCATTCAATACACATGCATGAAGTGTAAAACAAGAAGGGCATAGCCTTATGAAAAAAGAGCCTGTGAACATCATGGTTGCTGCCGTTGGCTTGTCAGTATCGCTGTATTTTCACGACAGGCCTTAAAACATCTCCCAGTTTTAGACGTCAAGAGACAGAACTGTGCTTGAAATGAAGTTTTTTGTGTGATTTGCTTTCGAAAAGAGATGGAAGGACATGAGTGTGGGTAAATCATGGCAGAATTTTAATTTTTAAGTGAATTATTCCTTTAACCTTCACAACTGAATCGCACAAAAATACCTCATTTAGGGATGAATATTGGCTAGGTCAGTGCTGGAAGCGTTTACAGCTACAGAATGAACAGCAGAGCAGAGAAAAGCAGAAAGCCATTAAAGCCCACATCTGTCCTGAACAATAACACAATCCATTTAACACAACACAAAGCTCAGAGTCATTCAGAGCTGGGCAAACATGAAGAGTGTTAAGACTACACTAAAAATGCTGGGTTGTTTCAACCCAAATTTGGGTCAAATATGGACAAACACACTTGAATTACTTCCAAATGTTTCATTTTTACTTCTACTATTTGTTAAACAAGCTTAAATGTAGGCAATATGTATTAAAAACTATATAAAATATTCTAAATACACTCTAAAAATGCTGGGCTAAAAACAACCCAAGTTGGGTTGAAAATGGACAAACCCAACGGTTGGGTTAAATGTTTGCCCAATGCTCTGCATGGGCAGTTTTATTTAACTCAACTATTGTTTGAAAATGACTATATGTCTGGCTTAAAATGAACCCAAAATCAGACACATAATTACTAGAGGCAACAGCAAAAATCAGAAGGTGAACGTTTATTAATAAGCAATTTAATAAATGTTTGGTGTTTAATTATGATTCATTAAACATATGAATAAATGTTCCTTTATTAAACATATTAATAAATGTTAATTTCCAACATACCTTGGGGTCATTTTAAGCAACAATACAGTCATTTTATAAACAATAGTTAAGTTAAATAAAACTACCCAGCAGGTTGGGCAAACATTTAACTCAACATCTGGGTCAAAACTGGGTCGAAACAACCCAATCGCTGGGTTTGTCCATTTCCAACTGAACTTGGGTTGTTTTTAGTGTGTATGTTTGAAAATAAAGGAATTATCATATTATCAACCAGTGCTTGTGTGGAGTATTTAAAAAAAAATTAAATTTAAGAGGATTTAAGTTAATCACATTAATTCTAGGGCTGGGACAATACATCGGTATATATGATATGCATCGATGCATCGCGATTCGTGGATTGTTTCTGATATTTTCCAAATGCATCGCAAATCGATTCTGAGCTTAGTTTTTAACAGCAGATGGCGCTCTAGGCTAGTTTTTAACCGCACACTCAAATGCTCATGAAGAAGAGCGCTCGTGCGTTCGGCTGAGTCTGAGAATGTATTGCACCTCAGAATGCTTTTATGACGCGAGATCAATGTAAACAGCCCACTGTAAACACCTTGATTCACTTCAACCTTTTCGAAACTTTATGAATGATTATTTTGTAGAAGGTTCAAGTGGTGTGTGAGAGGATCTGGAAGGAAGCAGAGTACGGCTGTTTCTGTTCAGAATCAATTCAACAGAGAATTGCGATACATACGGAAAATCGATCCAGAATCATTTCTCGATGTATTGTCCCAGCCCTAATTAATTAATGTATGAAGTTAAAAAAAATAAGCTTGTTTTATAGTAAAAATGAATCAACCCATTATGCTGGGTTAAATAAATAACAGTTCACTGGGTAAAATTAACCTAACATGTGTTCTGTCCTACATTTATCCAGCCCTTGGGGTAAAAAAATCCCAAATTGGTTTGTTTTTAACCCAGTGTTTTTTAGAGTATATGCAGTTTATGCAACCGGCCAGAACATTGGTATTCCATCCTGGTCTGGTGAGGTCTACGTCTCTGCCTAAAAGTCCTTGTGAACAACAAGAAGATCAGATGAAATGATGCAACACTGCAAAAATGATTTACAAGAAACGCCACAGCAAATATAGCCAATGTCACTGAGACCTTGAGCCAAGCAAGGTTACATAAATGAAAAGCTTCACACTAACTGTGGTCATTGTGATTATACACTGCCCGGCCAAAAAAAAAAGTCGCTGTTTGGATTTTAATAGGCAAATACTTACGAGTCTATGAATGGATCATTATTACAGTGATTATTATGTTTCTAGCATGTTATATGTTTGGCAACGGTTCTTCTAACTCTAATTGAAGGAGTGTGTAGCTTTTAATTTCTCAAACAACCATGTATTAAGATGTCTCATGGCCATATTCCAGGATGACAATGTCAAGATTCATCAGGCTCAAATTGTGAAAGAATTGTTGGGAGGGAGCATGAAGAATCATTTTCACACATGAATTGGCACTGACCTTAACCTCAGTGAAAGTCTTTGGGATGTGCTGGAGGAGACTTTACAGAGTGCTCACCTCTTGCATCGTCAATACAAGATCTTGACCAAAATTGATGCACCTCTCAATGGAAATAAATGTTGTGATGCTATTTCCATCAAGAGGTGCATCAATTTTGACAGTGCAAGAGATGAGCACTCTGTAAAGTCTCCTCCAGCACATCCCAATTTAAGGGTCTGGACTCTGAGGTGCCAATTCATGTGTGAAAATGATTCTTCATGCTCCCTCCCAAACCATTCTTTCACAAGCTACACACTCCATCTTTTAGGGTTAGAAGAACTGTTGCCAAACATATAACATGCTAGAAACATAATAATCACTGTAATAATGATCCATTCATAGACTCGTAAGTATTTGCCTATTAAAATCCAAACAGCGACTTTTTTTTTGTTTTGTTTTTGGCCGGGCAGCGTATATCAAATATCACATCTTTTGAACAGTAATGTATATGTTTTACAATTTCAGTTTTTCACAGGGCCAAATAGTCAAGTGTCCCGAGGCCTCTGACAGCCGGACAGTTTCATCTCTATATCCTACAATATCTCTCGTTATTTGAACATCTTACAAGACAAGAAGGAGCCTCTGAAGAGACCCTTCAGGACCAAACAGGATCTTAATCCTGCCACGACTGCCCTAATGCATTCTGGGACTGCCTTAGCTCAGATTTTGCTATAGTTTAGAAATGCCTCTGCATCTGGGCAGAATCTGCCTTACAGTCAGAAGCCGAAAATATTTTATTTCGGAGATGAGATTTGGTCCCCCAGTCACATGTCTCTCTGACCACTTCCTGTCTGCTGGTCAATGGCCTTTGAAATATCAAACTTAAATAATACATGGACCAATCACAGCATTGGCTTTAAGCAGCCACATGACATTTCCACTGCAGTACATCACCTCTGATAAATGGCGAGAAAACCACGCGTGCAGACGGCATTCATATTTCATAGCTCCGTGTCTCTTAACATTTGCTTTGTCGTAGGTCTCCAGCGCAGCGCGCCCACATTATATTTGTAACGCGTGGCAAAATACATAAGCCAAATATAATAAGCATTTTCTCTCCTTGGCAAACAGCATGACTGCTGTCTCATTTATCTTGTGAAGCATTATGAATTCAATCACATTTACTGAAAAATGAAATTGAGAGTAATAACAACGTTAGGCGCGCTCTCACATTCACACACACACGGGCTGCATACTGACTCCACAGAATCCCTCAGCCATGTTTATACTGACAATCTAAAACTCCTTTACCACAGCAATAAACGTCGCCAACGACGTGTGTGTAATATCATCATTATTCTCCCCGAGAAGTGACATTAAAGAGCCACTGTTATGCTTTTTGGGATATGACCTTTCATGTAGTGTGTAATAAAGCTGTTTGTGGATATAAAAGGTCTGCAAAGTTTCAGAGATCAAAGTGCAGATGAATGGAGTTTTTGTCTCCCAAAAGAAAGAATCGATTCTGAACTGAAACGATCATCAGTAATTCAGTCCCACTTCCTGCCGAACCTGTGCAGGTTTGTAACTAATTTGCATAATGCCAGCCTCTGGTCTTGATTGCCCCGCCCTCAATCACTGTAGTTGTATCTGAGACTGGAAGAGTTTGGTTCGTGTCGAGAAGACGCTGTTTTCTGCTGCCACTTTGATGAGATTGATACGGGAAAACCGACGCCTGCTGAGGAAGAGCTGAAATTCAGTTTTGTTTTCCACCAATCACAGCAGACTGGACCATCTGACCAATCAGAGCAGATCAGGCTCTCAGAAAGGCGGGGTTTAGAGAGACTGAATCCTTTACAGAACCATTTCAGACACTGAGAGAAAAGAGCTGATGCTGCAGTGGATATTATGAGAAAATGATATTTTTTTTTGATTGATCTGGAGTCAATGGATAGACTGAACACGTGTGTTAACTCCACAGAGAGAGAGAGAAAGAGAGAGAGTCAGCACACAGATGGACAGATACAGAGCAGAAACTGGATACATCATCAAAGACAGAGAGAGACACACGCAGGGAAGAGGAAGAAACGGAGCGGAGCATCAAAAGGAGAAAAGAGTGACTTCCTGGAGAGTTTATGAATCTCGGGAGTTCAACGAGCCACCTGTGAAAACACTGATGGAGTGAGTGTGTGTGTGTGTGTCAGGACAATTCATTTTTCCTCCATATGACTCTAATGTGGCCACTGCGTGAGGCCGAGGTCAAAGGTCAGGACCCTTCATTCACTTCATATGTGGGCCATACTGCATTCATACTGTAGAGTTCATTCCTCAATGAAGAGTGTGAGAATAACACTAGCAAATGGTTCATCCAAACATGAATATTCTGTCATAATATTGTTGCTCAATAGGAGAAATCCAGAAGAATCTTCACGCTGCTCTCTTACACAATGAAAGTCTGGATTGAGGACAGATGCTGAAAGCTCCAGTAATGACACGATAAACACTGGGCCAAGTGCTCCACATGTGTGCTGGATTACAAGACTTCTGAAGACATCTGAAGAACAGAAGAAGTCATGCATGTCTGGAATGACATCCGTTCTTTTTAATCTGTTACTGAATATTTTTATTCTCTTGTTCTGTAAAACCCTAAATGTGGTGCCTTAAAGAACCCAGAAACCAAACACTGATCTGAAGAAGATAAAATGGTTCTTGTGTAAATCTGGAGCACACCTCAAGACATCCACCGCACGCTGCCTCCGACAGAAGAGTGCTGAAAGTATCAAACCAAATGAATCTCTCTCTCTCTCTCTCTGTCATTACACTCACACCATTCTCTGCTCAAACGTAAATAAGCCCAGAGGCCATTGGTGTTGGGCGCAACGTCAAGCAATCGGTAAAACATTGAAAACAATCCATCAGAGCGCTCTTCTTGCATCTGTTCATCAGCGTGAGCAGGATAAAGTCAGACCTGATCGGTCGAGGCTATTCATTGGCGGCGCTGTGGAATTACATATTGATTTTCCTCTTCGAGCATTCTCAAATCTTTCTCTTTTTTCTGACAGAGGTATTACTGAGACAAAGCCTGAATGTGCATAATATTAGCCACAAAGATGCTTTTCTCTCTCTCCATCCACATTATCGTTCAGAATATTTGGGGTCAGTAAGAAAAGAACGCATTAAGTTGATCAAAAGTGACAGTAAAGACAATGTAAAATGTTACAAAAGATTCATATTTCAATTAAATGCTGTTGTTTTGAACTTTCTGTTCATCAAACAATCCTACAAAATCACAGTTTCCACAAAAATACGAGTTTTCAACACTGATAATAATCAGAAATGTTTCTTGAGCAGCAAATCATCATATTTCTGAAGGGTCATGTGACACTGAAGACTGCAGTAATGATGCTGAGAATTCACTTTACTGTATATTCACAGCTGATTTACATTGGAATAATATTTCACTGTTTTTACTGTATTTTTGATCACATAAATGCAGCCTTGGTGAGCAGAAGAGACTCTTTCAGAAACATGAAACAATCTTAAAGATTCTAAACGTTTGACCAAACGCCCGTCCTCTATTCCTGCACTACCTCTTCTAAAAATACTCCCAACATCCTCTTTTAGCTGCCACACACACACACACACACACACACACACACCTGTTGATGGCACACACCCCCCGGTGTGTTTGAATGTGCAGGACTCACACGCTGAAAGATGAAAGACGCTTCACACGAGCCTTTTCTGGGTTAATCGTCTCTGCTTCGTTAAACGCTAAACAAATATCATTCACACCAGCGTCTCTGGAAGATTCAGGCATTTCAGAGGGTGAAGAAATGAAACAATAAAGCATTTAAAGCAGCGTGATATTAAAGGCCACTGCACTGATTCTTCAAGGGTTCTCAGTGAAGAAAGTGCTTGTTTTAGAAAGCTGAAGACAGATCACTGCTCCTGTGTCTGAATGTGATTTTAACACTATTTTCACTAAAGGAAACTATAAATCACATATTCAGCTAAATATTGTGTGTGAGAACAATACAAATACATTTATACATGTCAAACGATATACATGGATGAATAGATACACATTCTGGTAATATCACTCATTTTGTGGCTTCAGTAACAGGGTTGAAGATCAGTGCAAATATGACTAATAACAGCCTTAAATAGGAAATATCATTGACCACACCACATTATTCACTGACAGTAATCTTATACTTTGTGCCCAATTAAAGTTGTCTATTTTTGTAACAGAGCTGAACGTTTAAGCCAGTTTATAAAAGATTAAAAGTAATTAAATACTAGTTAAAACTGAAGAGAATCTAGTTTAAAGAGGAGATTGACACAGCAGGGTGGAATAGAGAGCAGAGGCGAAACCAAATAATAAGTAATTATGTTATTATGATGATAAAAGGGGACGTGCAAATTATTGATTCTAATGAAAAACAGTTTTAGAAAGAAAGAAAAAAAAAACATAATATTTTTAACTAAAAAGTGCACAGAGTCTATTCGATGCAACATCTCATCAGCAGCATGTCATGGACACACCGAACACTTTCTGGCAGTGGCCCGGATTGCACAAACATTTATTTCACTTCGAAACGAGTAAATCGCCACATGAACTCTGAGAGCGCGTAACGCGCGCTCACTCCCCGCTGGCTGCGCGCGCACTCGACATGTGTTCATCCACTCACCTCTCTGCTGAGCTGCACAACACCGCCACAGCAGCCCGGCGAGCACGAGAAAACACGGCGTGTTCATGTCCGAATCCGCCTGTTGATCATGAGCGCTCAGGCGAACATCAGAAGAAGTCCAGGAACCTTCAGGAACTCCTCGAGTGACTTTAGGAAGTTTGGGACGCTCGTCTGGTGATCCCTCCTATCCCGCGCGCTGAGGAGGGGGCGTCCCGTCCCGAGATCACATTCCTCTGCGCTTCTCTTCATCATCTCAACTCCAGATACTTATTCATGGATTGAGTGGCTCAAATCATGTTATTTAACTCGATAATGTCAAGACAAATTACATTTGTTCCCAGTTTTGAATAAATCGGCATCCCTGTTACCCATAGCTTCTATTATGTCATGTTTTAGTCATTATTATTGAGTTTAGTTTCATTTTCTGTAGCCAAATAACCCTATAGAGCAATTTAAACTGTACTGACACGTCCCCAATTTAGGTGTAAAAACATGATATAAAATTGTTTGATATTTTATGTCGCCTTTTTTCACTGTTTGTTGAATTGTTTTGTGTTGCAAAATAGTTTTAATGATTAAATGTGAAAAATATCATTAAATAAACTTTAAAGACCTGAAATAAAGTGCACAAGTGGCAGGACTGCTTTTATGATAATTGCATATTATTTACTGCCTTATGAATGGAAAAGAGTGACCAAAATATCTTCTTTTTTTGTTCCACAGAAGAAAGAAAGTCATACAGGTTTAGAGTGATAAGAACGAGTAAATGATGAACAACAGGGATGAGAAAAACAGCAAAAAACTGCAAAACTAAAATCCTATAACTGCATAATTTATTCATGCTGTGATGCATGCTGGGAGCTCACGAACCCTGAACAAATCAGCACCATTCTTCCATATGAGCGTGTTTGTCAGACAGTGTCTGGAGGAGATTCAGTGTAACTCTGGACAGAACGTCCGGTCTTTTCCCCAGACTGAGTGGCTGTTGAATTCTTCAGGAGTTTGTGGACTTCCTCTGCACCCTCTAGTGTTGGACTCACAGATCTGGTCTCATCTGTATTCACTGAATGCAGACGGTCCTCATTTTGACAAAACGGAAAGCAAGACCTTTTCTATTAGAGACAAACACACATTGTGAGTGATTATAATGTTTCAGTTCATCGGTCTGTCAGTCCTCCGCACTTCTGTGTTGCTGTTGGCCAATTTAAAATGGATGCAAAGCCAGTTCCTCCTCACAGGGTCGATGGCCCGGATCTCCGTTATGCGCCCGCAGTGCTCAGACTGACATCTGGCCGGATGATACGACGGTTGTGATGGATGTCAGTTGAGTTTGGTGGGATCGAGACACTTCGTGTGAGTTGTGAAAGCCGAGCAGTTTGCTCTCCTGTGCACTCTTTCCTCTTTGAGTGGCCATCGAGCTATGTCACATTTTCAGCTTTCTCAGGTGAAGTCTCTCTGGATGAAGCGCTTCCATGCGGCTGCTGAGGAGAACCGAGGTCTGGTGGTGAGGGATGAGCTGGCTCAGACGTATGGAGACTCTCAGGCTTCCAGTCCAGAAGACCCGGCCCACTCAGACCGATCCCATGAGGACGGCGTTCCCGGCACACGGCCCAGAATCACTACTTGGGAAGCGGGATGGAATGTCACCAGTGCCATACAGGTGAGCACACACACACACACACCTGCATCACATACCTGTCGTTTGGAATATAAAGATGAAGGAAATGCAAAAAAAAAACAAACGTAACAATAAGTTCTAGGAAATAGTGCAAAGCTAATGTGCAGCTGGTCACAGGTGCGACACAACACAAGAAAAATGAATTACTCTCGCTGCTAGTCACTTATTTGCACATGCTGTCTGTGTTGTTTTAGCAGTCGATTCAGAAAATTAATTATGTAAATCAGATAACGGTGCAAACGCTGCCAAAATAAAAGAAGCTTGTTGGGTTTTGAGGATGCAGCAGACCCACACAATCTCCAGCGTTGACACACCTCGATCACATCTGAATACATAACCGCTCATAACACTCATCCTCATCATCTGGTCATCAGCAGAAAACACAAATAAACATCAAAACTCTGTTTACCTCCTGTTCTCGTGGGTCGTAATGATGCAACATTAATTGCACCAGAAAACACAGTGCTTTTACAAAAAAAATAATATATCTAAACATTTTTAAAACAAGAATTTACTTAGAAATGATCTAAGATAATAAGACCTAATTATTATGAATTACCAAATATGCAAATAGTTTCTTGTTTTAGGCATAAACCTCCAAACATTTGGTTAGATTTATTTAAAAAAAATAATAAAATAAAATAAGAAAAGTATCTGAAAAATGCTGGGTTAAAAACAACCCAAGCTGGGTTGAAAATGGAGTTGTTGGGTTAAATGTTTGCCCAACTCAACTATTGTTTAAATATTACTGTATTGTTGCTTAAAATGAACCCAAAATATGTTGGAAATGAACATTTATTAATAAGTTTAATGAATAATAATTAAACAATAAACATTTATTACATTGCTTATTAATAAATGTTCATCTTTTGATTATTACTGTTGCCTCTAGTAATTATGTGTCTGATTTTTAATTTCCAACATACTTCGGGTTCATTTTAAACCAGAAATACAGTCATTATTAAACAATAGTTGAGTTCAATAAAACTGTCCAGCAGGTTGGGTCAAACATTTAACCCAGTCGCTGGGTTTGTCCATTTTCAACCCAACTTGGGTTGTTTTTAACCCAGCATTTTGTATGGTGGTTAGTGATGAAGATGCAGGTTTGGAAGTGTCTGTTATGTTCCTAAATTAAAATGTTAAGTAAACAAATTTCTCCCCTCAGATGCCGCATGAATGATTGCACGAATGTTTGTGTGCATTTGAATATGCCTTATTTACTTTATAGCAGCATAAATCCTTGTTTATGTGAATGACACCCCATTACCTCATCTGTTCGCTCCCATTTGAGGCTGAGGGTAATATTTAGAGCTGTTAATGATCACACGGCTCGTTATTGCTGCTTGAGCTTGTTTAATTCATCCTTCTGCTTTACTTTATAGTGTAATGTGCCTCTCTTTCCCTCTTCACCCATCTGTCTCACACGCACCTGTCTCACTCTCTTTCCTCTGACAAACCCTAGTGAGCTTCCTCGCTCTCTGCTGTCTACTTAGGCAGCGTCTTCTAAGGCAGCATAAGTTCACACACTGCTATGATTCGGTACAGAAGTGCGTTCATGAAGCCTGAAAGTGTTGTCCGGGTAGGCCGCTCACTAGCGTCCGTGTGTGTGGATGATCCGCTGTCGTCTGTTCACCAGAGATACAGTCATTAGGACCCTGAGAGGAAATGAATGCAGTGTTGTTTCTTTATTCACTGTGTCTAACACAAAGCAATTTACAAACAATTACAGTCAAGATAAAATATCTGTCACTTAGCACCTCTTTAGAGATGACTGTGACTTCATTAGTAGAGGGGTGTGTGAGAGGGTGTGATTTCATTACTCCCATCTGCTGTGACTGTGTGTTTCACACAGCTGTGTGTGTGTGTGTGTGTGAAATCTCTCCTAGTCATCTTTATATGAATTTGAGACTCTCGTTTATCATAAAATGATGTGGAAGTAGTCTGTGTTTCCCTGCCTTCAGCCTGAGAAGCTGATAGACTCCAGCCTCCCTGCGACCCTACAGAGGAGAAGTGTTTGGAGAATGGATGGGTGGTGTTTGATCCAACCCGAACCCTCAGTGAAGTGTTGGTAGCACATTCTGATAGATTGAGCGTTACTGTTTGATCCAAATATAACTGTTTTAAGAGCAGTGTTGGGGAAAGTTACTTTTAAAAGTAATGCGTTACAATATTGAGTTACTCCCTTAAAAAGCAACCAATTGCATTACTTAGTTACTTTTCATGGAAAGTAATGCGTTACGTTACTTTTGCATTACTCTTTCGAGGCTCGAGGCTGTCAAAAAAAAAAAAGAAACCATTGCAAATCCATGTCCGGCAGTAGTGCGAGCGCTAGAAGTGCGTCAAAAATAGAACGGGGCATCAGTTTACAGTCGGGAATACAGTCGCGCCACATCCAGTGTAGACAGCATCAATGATTATAATGGATTCTGTCTGCTTTTGTCGCTTCGCACCGCTGACGTCTGGTGTAACCCTCAGTGAGGTCAGCTGATCGTACGAAATTATACGAATGATATAGTATGAATTAATATGAATTCACCACCAATTCACCAAAAAAAAAGTTTGATAAGTAACAGCAATAGTAGGCGGAATTGGGGTGAGATGAGCCAGTGGGTAAGTTGACCCACCCACTGTATCTTGGCAACCGTACCCTTTTATTGTCATGTGACCGTATATTTTGGAACCACCCATAATTTCTGCTAGACTGCAGAAGCACACTGGAGGACTGGAAGGAACAACCATGCCAAGAACCATGTGACTAAAATGTTTATTAGTTTCAGTGACATTTATTCACTCATTCTAATTTAGTTTTTATTTAATTTTACTCAACAAACTCTCTGTTTAGTCTGTTTTTCAGAAGGTTACAACTTTGCAAACTTTGTTTAAGGTTCAGTCAGATGGTCGGTTTACACCCAGATGGGGTAAATTGAGCCACAGGAACACTCTTTTTATAAGAGGCCATATTTTAGAGTCCTTTGTCATTGATGCATTCTAATCATTTAAAATGATAAGAAACATCCTGAAATTACTTTAGATACATTTGTATCTATTTCACATTTTCGCTTATCTTGAGAACCACATAAGTAAAAAATGGCTCATCTTACCTCACTCTCCC
This sequence comes from Elopichthys bambusa, assembly GCA_037101425.1. Classification (NCBI taxonomy): domain Eukaryota; kingdom Metazoa; phylum Chordata; class Actinopteri; order Cypriniformes; family Xenocyprididae; genus Elopichthys; species Elopichthys bambusa. The sequence goes on along the minus strand of CM074445.1, from coordinate 216,708 downwards.
CTAAAACTCATGCTTAACTTAATATAGGCGACTCTTGACTTACGGTAAAGGCTCCGATATACTTCGAAGAAATCGAAGAATGAACTGGTGTGACGTCGTTTTAAACAAAAGCATGCCAAAACGAAGTTCATTTGGAGTCTCAGGGAAAGTTCGCTCTGGCTGGTCAACACCGTTTGTCCGTGACAATGATGCAGTTGGTAGGTGTTTTTAATCATTTTGTTTTATTATTGAGAGTTAAGTATGCTGCACATATTTACATATTCATCGAATCTTCGCTCTCAGCAGTGTGGGTGGTGTTAGTGTTTGTTTATATTGAGATCTCGAACTTTGATTGCAGACTTTCTTATCTGAACAGATCTTTTTTGAAATTCTACTGGAGACATGTGGGATTATCAGGGTCTGAGAATCAGGAGACTTCGGTTAATCTCCTCTAGATGTATCATTTGAGCTATATACTGTACTTGAGCAAGTCTTCATGTGTGCTTCTGTTTCCTCAGGGTATGTTTGTGCTGGGTCTGCCCTACGCCCTTCTGCGGAGCGGGTACGTGGGTCTGCTGCTGCTGGCGTCAGCCGCACTCATCTGCAGCTACACCGGAAAGATCCTGGTGTCCTGCCTGTACGAAGAGGACGAGACAGGCCACTCGGTCCGCGTCAGACACACCTATGAGGACGTCGCTAACGCCTGCTGCAGACACATCTGCCCTTACATCGGGGGCAAGGTTGTGAACGCCGCACAGGTAGTGGAACTGGTGATGACCTGCATCCTATACTTGATTGTCAGCAGCAACCTGATGTGTCACAGCCTGTTCTTCCTGCCTCTGACCCCGGCGACCTGCTCCACCATCACCTTTCTCATCCTGGTGCCCTGCATGCTGATCCGTGACCTGAGAGTGGTGTCGCGCCTGAGCCTCTTCTGCTCACTGGCTCAGTTCCTCATCACCTTCATCGTGATTGGCTACTGCCTCCGTCAGTCGCCGCAGTGGGCCAGTAGGAGACTGAGTGCCGTGACGGTGGATTTTGATGGCTTCCAGGTTGCGGTGGGGGTGATTATCTTTAGCTACACATCACAGATCTATCTGCCCACGTTGGAGGAGAGCATGACAGACAGGTTGGACTTCGACAGCATGATGAACTGGACTCACGCTCTGGCCTGCGTGCTGAAGACAGCGTTCTCCGTGACGGCCTTCCTCACATGGGGAGAGGAAACCAAAGAGGTGCACTGATCCCACATGACTGTAGTTGCACTTATTATTACCAGCTTACAACTACATACATAACACCGTAAAAATGTGCGTAATGTTTTACTACATGTACTGTAGTAGGGCTGAACACCGTTACTGACAATCCTCATTTTGGCTGCGTGAGATTCTCCAGCTTTGTTGTTGTTGAGCGACCGAAGCGCAAGCCGTTAAAGCTCCGCCCTCTTCTGGAAAGGGGGCGGGAGCAGCAGCTCATTTGCATTTAAAGGGACCCAAATTTGCTCACACCCAAATTTGACAAGCTATAATAAATGATCTGTGGGGTATTTTGAGCTGAAACTTCACAGACACATACATATATAGACTTATATTACATCTTGTGAAAGCGGCATTATAGGTTGGGCTTAGATACAGGGTTAACCCTGGGAACGTAGATACACTCCATTTGTTCTACTGTGGAACACAAAATTATATGTTTAGCAGAATATCCAAGCTGCTTTTTCCACACCATAGAAGTGTATGGTGGCCACTGTCGGTCCACTGTCATTTCTATCCAGGTAAACAATCCTTTTAAGGGAACTTAATTTTTTTATTTTATTTCAGGTGATAACAGATAACCTGCCCACAGCGTTGCGTGTTGTGGTGAACCTGTGTCTGTTGGCGAAGGCTCTCCTCTCGTACCCTCTGCCATTCTACGCCGCGGCAGAGATCCTGCAGACCGGCGTCCTGAAGCTGGACTCATCCGCAGACAGGGCAGAACGGTGGACGCTGCTCCTGCGTGGCTCTCTCCTCCTCCTCACCCTCATCATGGCGCTGTACGTGCCTCATTTCTCTCTCCTCATGGGCCTGACGGGCAGTGTGACCGGGGCAGCCATGACGCTCCTGCTCCCGGCGCTTTTCCACCTGCAGCTGAAATGGACCGAGCTGGACATGAGCCGGAGGCTGGCGGACCTGCTGATTTTACTGCTGGGCTGTTTCTGCAGCGTCTCTGGGGTTATATGTTCCATCAAAGGAATGGTGACAGCCTTCGAGGACAAATAGATGACACATAATCCTTTGTGTCTGTAGTTACGTTCGCTCTGGTTGTTAATAAAGTTAAACGGAGCCGAGTCTGGAGGTTAATGAGCCTGCTTTGCTTCCTTCCACAAATCTGACTGTGAAATGTTATCTGTTGTCATAATTCACCATGTTCATTGCTCAGGCACTTACCAGGCCAATCATGCATGAAAAGCACACGAGATCCTGTTCTACAGTGTGTTTATTATTCCCTCGTTGTCTCTGGAGCGCAGTAAACAACTTCTGACAGTCAGTTAACTTTATGTAAAAAAAACAAATCATAAGCATACTGCTAGCAACTAATAGGCTATTAAATTATGAGCTTCTGGAACAGCACTTTTTCACAACTGCCTCAGTTTGTGTGTTTCTATTTCATGATCATTATGAAACAAGGTCAAACAGTCAGATCAAGTGTTTATCTGTGATCAGTTCTGAATGAAAACTTCTTTAAGCAATGACTATGTAACTATATAGCCAATGGTGAATGTTGCCATGGCATGAGAACACACAAAAAGGTCGTTTAAGCAAAAATATAAAAGCTTACCACACAGAAAATTTAAAGTCTGGCCTTTTTCCTGTCACATGCTTTGGTCAGTATGGTTTTCAGGTTTATAGATGAAAAGTGTCCCTGCATCAGGACTATGGCCCGTTCCCGACGGTGATTAGGGATCCTGGGAATCTTATCCTGGAGTCAGTATAAGCGTCTCTTTAAGTTATTGTAACTGTGACCTCAATCTTCTACCGCCTGTAAACTGTTAGTGTCTGAAGGACGGTTCCACAGGTGCAATAATTGTTTATGGTTCATTGAACAAGCATGAAAAACACTGTTGTTTTGTAGTCTGGACATAGAGGGTCATCTGATGACTTTTCCAAAGATAAAAGTGGAAAACAACTACAGCTCTCACACAGATAGACGATGACAGTGCAAGATCATCTTTGATGAATGATGAACACAAGATATTAAAAACTTCATTTAATACTAGCATTTGAGTGACGTTACTGTCACCGCGATTACGCCCAATGAGTGGCAGCATTGGCTTTCAGCGTGATTACCACAAAAAAACACATTCAAAACGTAAAAGAGCTTTGCAATTGACTGTACAAATGAGGTATATTTTTACAGTTATGTTGAATTTTGAAGTAAAAATCACGCCCTATATATTGTATTGACAACTCATCAATTAAACCATCTTATATTCTGCATAATTGGGTGTTTTTAAATAAACACTGACAAAAACTATACAAGTTTAGGGCTGGATGACATATATAACATCTATATTGTAGTTATATAAAGCATTCACAGGCAGATTTGCTTTATGTATTTCCCCGGCGTCGAAAAATCGTGTCTGGAAACACGATTCCTGGCTGCAGGTCAATATCCATGGATCGCTGGATCTTTGGTAAGTTGAAACAGGAACTTTTAGTTGAATCGTTTGTTTTACAGTTTCCTCCATTAAATCCAGTCATGCAGCAGCTCTTTTACCACTGAGGGAGCTCGTTCCGGCAGGACGGTGACGTCAGTACCCTCTATTACTAGTTATCTAGCTAGGCCACTGCATGCAAGGTTCTCAAAATTAGGAAATATTTTAGGTATTAATAATGAACATTTTGCAGTGTTTTTTATATATATATATATATATATATATATATGTTTACAATTGTTTACACGTTAATAAAGCTTCTCATGTTGTTTGTGGTTTAATACAATGCCAGCTTATGGCATAAAAAGGGTTAAAACATTAAAACTCACAGTAATTGTAACCCCTTGTGATGGTTATGGTCAGTAGATGAACTACTTTTGTAAATGTAACACGGGATGGGAACCTGGGTCTGGTTTAAAAATATCTAATAATAAAAATAATAACTCGGGTCACTATTTGTTTTAAGCACAGCTTTTTTGTGTCTACTATTTTTACTACTTCAAATTACCCTACTAAGAATGTGACCTTTTAATTAACAACTTAATTAACACAAATAAATGGGGATTGGAGAAATGATAACAATGCCAATATGAACCCTCAATTTAACAAGATAAATGAAATGGCAATGTCAATAAATCAAGTAGGCCCACACACACACACACACACACACCCTGCCTCTCATTCACTCGCAGTCTAAAACAAGTAAAACGAATCGTGGCAGCGCGGTGGCCAAGAAAAGAAAGAACTGCCCGCTTCGCTTTAAAAGCAAACAAAAAGTAAAAGAGTTTAACTGCAGGTGCAACCACTGAGAAACATGGACTTTTTTAATTCTGACATTTTTAATCACAGGACTAAATAAACTATTGCACTCCCACTGTGGATCAAGCGTCTCCCGCCGATGTTTTGAATGCGCTCAACAACTAAACGTCACGAACAAAGACGCCATGTCCATAACCCAATGAATAGCCAATGAAATAGTCTCTAGTGTTGAATATTTCTTAACATCCTCTGTTCTGTTCTAGAATAAGTGCTGCTTTGGTTTCTGAGCTCAAAATAAATCATCCGAATGTGACTCATCGAGTCAAAATATGACACTGTTGCCTATTACTTTACTACGGAGTAGTATGCACAATATATTTTTTCCCACAGGTCATGTGCGAGGCTCCGTACTTTACAGTTGAAATGAAAATGAGTTTTCTTACTCCAGATATCATCTGTCACCTTTGTTTGTACAGAGAAGGTCACCAGAGCCGATCACATGTGTGCATCACGACTGATATCAAGCCATGCGAGTACCAGTGATGAATGTCAAACCCACCGTGATGCGAATATGTGAAAGTGTGAATGAGATTTGAGTCCTACACCAGAGGGGACGATTAACAGTGAATATGCATGTCATCACTTTTATTTTTGTGGGTCTTTTTAAAGTTTGACAGACTCAGTCTCATGTTTGATCACTCGAACCTTTGTTCCAGCACTGATGAAATCCTCATGTCTGTTTGCTGTGGGAGGAGTCACTACAAAACACACATATACACACATCATAAGACACTCCCCCTGTCTGCCATTGGTCAGTCAAAAAGACAGTTATGTGATGAAATCTACAGGTATAAAGCAGTGAAGACTTCTGTGAAGTATCAGCAGCACTGGTCAAAAAGCAGAAAAGGGATCTTTAAGGGATCTTAAGGGATCTTGGTTCCTCTGGCTCCAACATGAAAGTTTATCACCTGCATGCGTTATCAGTCATATCAGTCTAAAGGTCTGATATATGGTTTTCAGAGCGCACAGAAAGCTGTCTGTCAGCGTTGTGTGAGTATTGAACTAAGTTCTCTTTCACGTCTTAAACTGTCAAATGCACACAAAGTTCAGATGAACATCCGTCAGTGAACGCAAACAGCAGGGAAAGAAATCACATGTGCATATTAGATCTGTGTATTAAAGTGACAGCAGTGTAATATACAGGACATACTGCTGTAAATATGAATCAAACAACAAAAGAAAAACAGAAAATCACTCACTGCTCTTGACTGAATAACATTAGCAGCTTTAATAAGAATACATTTCTTACTTGAATGCTGCTGTTAAATGCTCTGGCGAGGAGATGAACATGGCGGACGGTGTACGGCTCACTCAGGGGAGGAGCTAAGCTAATAGCGCAGATTCCGTCTGCAGTGGTGGGCGGGGCCTGTGCCATGTGACGTAACATTGCATAGAAATGAGACACTGCTTGTGATTAATGGGGATTGAAAAGAAGAGGAGTGGGTTGATTTTTACCTATTGTGGTTGTGTACACACACTGCCGACACACACTTATGTTCAAACACCCTGTAAAAGTGGATTTTGCATAATTTAAATAAAATGCTGCAGTCAGTGTTGTGTTAACACTGTGGTTAAGCAGACAGCTGCATTAACAGCAAGTCAGTGAGGGCAAGCTTTCAACTGAACCATGCACATGCATTTTAAACACTTACATTATGTTCTTGCGTATTTAATTCAACTGCTCAGGTCATGTCAGTTTATGACCCATTTAAGGGAAGGTCAGAATTTCACTTTAAAATCAATCAGAGCTATAGAAATTAATCAAGTAATATTTTATTGTCATTTGATTGTCAGCCTCTGCTTTTCTGCAACAGATTAAAGCTGCCTCGTATGTAATGCACCATAACTTTAAACTAATAAAGGAGGAATACAGCAGACAATCTTCCTCAATCTGTTTAACACACAGCCCACCTCAGATTCATTTTAAAGGTGCCCTAGAATTTAAAATTGAATTTACCTTAGCATAGTTGAAAAATCAGAGCTCTGTACATGGAAATGACATACTGTGAGCCTCAAACACATTGTTTCCTCCTTCGTATGTAAATCTCATGCGTGAAAAACACCACGGAAAAACAGGAATCTCAACATAACACCGACTGTGACGCAACAGTCGGGATCATTAATATGTACGCCCCCAACATTTGCATATACCAGCCCATGTTCAAGACAAGCCAGTATTAACGCATGATATCATGATATATTTAGTGATATTTGTAAATTGTCTTATTTAAATGTTTCGTTAGCATGTTGCTAATGTACTGTTAAATGTGGTTAACTATTGTTTCTTAATGTATTCACGGAGACCGGAGCCATGTTGTTATTTTCATTTTTAAACGCTGTGTAATTCATAAACGCATCTTCATTCTTCATAAATCTCTCCAGCAGTGTAGCTTTAGCCCCGTTAGCCACGCAGCATTATCAAACTCATTCAGAATCAAATGTAAACATCCGTAAAAATAATTACCATTACGTGATCTGATATGCTGCATCACAAACACTTTGTAAAGATCCATTTTGAGAGTTACATTAGCTGTGTGAACTTATTCTATTGTTTATGCAATGTATTATAGAGTTGCTTGGGGGCGGGGAGCATTTAAAGGTGTACACGCACTGAATCGGCGCATTTTTAATTACACCCCAAAATAGGCAGTTAAAACATGGTATAATAAAAAATCTTTGGGGTATTTTGAGCTGAAACTTCACAGACTGGGGACACCTTAGACTTATATTACATCTTGTGAAATAGTGTTCTAGGGCACCTTTAATAAATGTACAAGTCATAAAAAAGATAAAAGTCTATCTTTACCTAAAGTCTGATTTGGGCAACTTGTGTGACCGCACCGGACTTTATGCCCAGTTCAGACTACTCGATTTTAGCCCGATTTTGCCACGATCTGCTTGACGTAGGGTGTTGTGAGGATTCCAATGGGCGTCAGGACGCAAGATTCGATCGTTTCAGCTCGTGTAATGTGTCTTAGTGGACGACAACTGATGCCGCGTCTGCATGCTTCACGACAGAAAGACATGTGTGACATTGGCCAAAAGAAGCACAGAAGCGCCTTCCTACCTGCTTTCAAACATGCTGAAACGAAAGAGAGATAATGGTATTGTTCCTGCTAGGTGGAATTTTACAATGGAGGAAATGTCTGTGGAGATATGGCAACAACACTCCTGTGTTTGTGATGTTTCCTCGAAGGACCAAAAAGAGTGAAAAAAAAGGTAAATAAAACATATGTTACCTCTTTGGAGGAAATCCAAATATCCATGCAATCCAGTTGTGTGTCCACTTTTGGGCTTTTCGACCGGCCTTGAACGAAATTGCTGCTAATACAATGCTATATCAGATATGTACAATAACAATTGTCGGGAAAAAAAAAAAATAACATTACGATGTCCAGAAATCAATTTCAATAGTATATTGAGAACTCATGTTTAATGTGATAGTTTCATGATACGATTTCTTCTGAGATTCTGAATAAATATATCGATCCGCAAATTCCCTAGTGGTCTAATGGTAGAATTTCTGTCAACAGTATCAAAGGTTGCATGTTCTAACCCGCCCTCGCATGTCCATCAATGGCTGTACGTCAAGAACAGGGACACGTTTGTTTTGTGATTTTACTGGAAAAATAGAACCTCCGCAACAGCGTTAAGCGATCGATTGACGCCCGACTGTGCTGTGAAGACTGTGTGCACTATGGTGGTCCCGGCCCTGGTCTAATGTGAGTTCGAATATCATTTTGTGTGTCTTTCATAGCCGTACTGAAAGCAACAATAAACAATTTAAAGGAATCAAGAACGTTCAAACTGTCAACTCATTGTGAACAGACGAGTGTATTCTATGACAAAGATTGTTTCAGTAACTCAGGATATATTTTTAATAATGTTAATATTCATGAGTTTGATTCAACACAACCAACTCGTAAGTATTTTATGAGGTGGCTAATTCGTACAAATTTGTATGACCTCATTCATACGAATTCATGCGATTTGTCTAAACCCCAGTGACGGGTAGGTTTAGGGGCGGGGTTAGGGGCAGGTCATTAGTACGAATTTACGCGAATTTGACAACTTATAAAACACTTAGCAAAAAAACATATTAATTTGTACGAGTGAGGTCATACGAATTTGTTTGAATTAGCCACCTTGTAAAATACGTACGAATTGCCATGCGATCGGGTTGATTTGATTTTGTCGTTCACTGGAATCTTATCGCATCGCGTCTGGTTAGAGCACGGTCCCTACTCCTGAAGGTGATCGGTGAGGAAGGCCCCGCTTCCTCTAACTCCATCTAGGCTCCACCCCATTCTTGAGACGGCCCCGGTGGGCAAAACAGATGTTTGGGACACCCCTGCCCATGCCTAGACCCGCTTTAAGAGCACATATCTTGCAAAATCTAGCAAGTTTTATGCTTTTAAAAAGAAAAAGGTTTGCCAATGGGGTCAGAAAAAAAATAATACAATAAGTCTCATTATCTTACGCAATTTTGCTTCTCAAGTTCAAATTGATTTTGTTTCAGTTGAAGCGTGTTTCTAATGTCTAAATGGAAAAAAAATCCCTGCAAAGTATCTAAGTCAGAGAGAAATACTGAAATAAGTGGCGATGAGGTCAGTATGTCGACACTAAGGTGCTGGCTGCTGCTATGTGTTCTTTCTAATTAGAATAACATTATCACCGCGGATCCGGCTAAAGCTGCTGGGACTGGAGCGGGTCTGTGTGAGTATATCTCATTAAGCCAGCGCAGACTCAAATGCGCAAACAGATGTGCACGGATTTGTGAACTTGGCACGGGCAAGCGAGCCTCTCAACGCAGCCAAATCCGCAGGCATGAGATTCAATACGCTTTAGTTTTTCATGGCAAAGCGCCCATGTCTCAAGTGCATTTACTCTATTTTCTGTCGTTTTTTTCTTCTTTCTTTCTTTCTCCGGGTCTTTGTTTAGCAACTTCCCACCTCCATATAACTCCGGCAGCCCACGCGCGGTGAGCGCACACCGGCCAGCGGGTCGGCTTATTATCCGCGCGGCAATGTGACGAGCTCTGATTTGAGGAACTTTGCGCTGCAGGAGGACTGAGATTAGAGAACCGTGTGAAACGAGAGGAAATGTAGGCTGGTGATTTGAAGCGGCTGGAAAAATACCTCGGCTTTCTTGGGGTCACGATTTGAGCTGGAGGAGACCGGGGTCGCGGGCGGTCTTGTGTCTACTGGCGTGAGCAATAATTTGATGTAATGGCCCTTCATCATGCGTTATCAATAGCGAGAATAATACGGACACGGTCAGCGAACGTGCAGCAAACTCTTTGAGCGACTTGGAGGACAATTACTCAAGATCCGCGGCAGACAGGCCGTAATTACAAATCCATTTACAGGGTGCTGAGAATAATGAGGAAACTGCGGAGGTGAAGAGTTTTTCCCCTCTCTCCAACGCAGCCGGTTAATGTCTTTAAATGAGGACAAAAGCGTGTGTGTTCAGCAAACGCAGCAGAAGCTTTATGATGAAAGTCCTGATAACATATCGGTTCCCTGTACGAGAGGTTATTAAAGGTGGAGCTCTGTAAAACTTCACTGAAACTTGCTTCATGTAATGTGTGGCTGTAAAAACCCAAGTGCTCCTTTGAGGGGTCTGCCTTCATTTCAGAGCAGTGCTGTCAGTCCTGGGATCTGTAGGACGTGCGAAGTCGACAGTCACGGAATGTGTCTGAATCTTCAGCTGATGTTAGTTTAGCTCTGAGGAAGCGGCGCAAACACTTTAGCTTGCCCTCACAAATTTCATTCAACGATTATTCAACTCATAACAGTGACCGATTTATCAAAGCTTTTGCAAATGCACATTCGAAACACTGCAGACAGTGGTGTCATGTGGATAAATGCACAGCGAGTGCACATAATCTATGATTGCTTTCAGTAATCAGTCAATAAACTATCATACTGTATATATGCACGATTACAGCTGATTGATCCAGCCACAGCGAAAACAACCAAACGCCATTTGAAATCTATTTGCCACACACATCTGTCAGACTCTTTAATAAGCTTTAATAAACTTTTTTTGTTTATAACTCTGAATTCTTGAGTCAAGGATCACCAGTCTAATTTGCACAAAATGTAGCATGCATCATCTCAAAAACGTTATCAAATATTTTTTGATTTATCAAAGTGTGTGTATGTGTGTGTGTGTGAGAGAGAGACAGAGAGAGTGTATTCAGAATCCACTTGAGTAAAGGCCAAAGTCCTTTTAAGACAAGTCATTTAACTCGGCGGCCATCTTAGAAACGCCTCTCGGGCATGTGAGTGCAGCTCCTATCTCTTTGAATGGGGAAACATAAAATTCCCCAAAGCTGTTGGCAAAGCTTTTGATTACATTTCATATTTGAAATCACCAATGAAATATGACAACAACTGTCTCATACATTTTGTTTCTAAACACTCGAATCATGACAACAACAAAAAACAGCATTTTTCAGTGAATGCACATGCGGCCCATGGAATCAGGTCTCTTTTAGGACCCAGGCGGTAATGCCTGATCAGAAGTTGTTATCGTGATGTCTTGACTAATTATAAACTATTTCACAACTGTATGATGTTTATTACATTAAGTGCACAAACAGCATGCTTGAAATATAAAATGAATGCATATGTATTACATGATAAAACAAACTGGAAACAGATAAGTATTGGAAGCAAAAAACGCACCTAATATAGTATAAGCTAAGCTAGCATGGGTAGACGCTATGCTAGTACAAAAAAAAAAACAGTAAGAACGAGAAATGTTTGATTTCACAACCTATAGCTTCAGTTATATACTAATATATGAACCATGTAATTGAAAGACATTAATGGTCATTATAACGCATTTAATAAATCCTAACGTCATTTTGCAGGAATTTTAATCAGGCGCTAAAGATACTACCCATTTAAAGTCCGTTGAGCCAATGGGATCACTCGGGGTCCTAAAGAAGACCCGATTCCTGGAGGGACTCGATTTCTCACCACACGATGCGATGATTTCACCAGTCAGTGATTGGCTCTTATTTAGAAGGCGCGTTGCACTTTCTCCCATTCATAATAATACAAGTGCACCGTCTTTTGATATAAAGTATTTGGTTGTGTGAAGGCATGTTTGAATGAGCGTGACCAATCTGTTCAGCATGAATCAAACATTTCATCCCAGCATGTCTTGTGTCATAGAAAATAGCACATTTCCATTGTCTTGT
>CM074445.1:2500-200000 GCA_037101425.1 Elopichthys bambusa | reverse complement strand
TGAAGTCCACTATATGGAGAACAATCCTTAATCCTTAATTTCTTTTCGACTAAAGAAAGAAAGACATGAACATCTTGGATGACATGGAGGTGAGTGAATTATCAGGAAAGTGAACTAATCCTCCAAGCTTGTTTTCTCCTATGTATAGCTCTTGTGTTTCTCTTGCGATGTTTGGTGTTCCTTGTGTCTTCCCTGTTTTGGATTTGTTTTCATTTGTTTATTAAATGTACTCTACTGCACTGTGTCTCTCTCTTTCAATGTGTGTCTTTGAGTTTTTTTGTTTTGTTTTTTCAAAACTGAGAAACTACTCTTAACCTCACCAAAAGAACGCAGTGCTACACCTGGAGTGCAGTTCATGAAAATTTCATGTGTTTATAGTCAAGCGTCCGGTGCAGGACGTACAGTGTGTGTGTGTGTGTGTGTGTGTGTGTGTGTGTGTGTGTGTGTGTGTGTGTGTGTGAGTGTGTGCATGTGTGTGTGTGTGTGTGTGTGAGTGAGTTTATGGTGATTGGGCTCATGGGGAATCTCTTGCTTTGAGTCTATATGTTATTTTGACCCATCAAATTTACATATTTTGTCCTCATGTGCTGAAATTTTGCATTAACAGAAATGAGAAAGCACTTTTCACTCGTCTGCGAGAGGCCGATGGGGATATTATGATCAATCTCAAATTCAAAACGCAATCAACGCAGCATCCCTCCGCTGAATCTCTCTCTCTCTCTCGTTCTATCTGTCTGGCAGTGAAAGTTATTCCAGCACATTAAACTGAATATAAACAAAGAGAGTATTGTGTGAGAGAAACAAAAGCCTCCGGCTCCAACACATACACACACTCTCAACACCAGCCTCATCCTTCTCTATCTCACCGTGAAGCCAGAGCCGTCGCGTCCCAGAACAAAGGAGGTTGAGTCCGTATGGATATGATTAAAATGAGCTTACTGATTATGATTAATGCCATTGTGAAAATTAAAAGAGAGCACATATTAACTCACAATTCGTCAGTAAACACACACCCTACCCTTCTCTGCCTCTCTCTCTCTCTCTCACACACACAAACATCATTTTTTCCCCCATATCCTTTGTTTATTGCATTTTGTATACATCATACTCTAGCATCTTTCCACATTTTCAAGACTCGAGGTTAATCTGCTTGGCAGTAAAATATCTAAACATCCCTACAACAAGATAAATTCAATTTCATGAGATATTAAAGTTTTTTTATTTTTATTTTAGACAATATTGACTGCAGTTTATTTTCTTACCCCATGGACAAACAGTTTTATCTTGTTTCAAAGATAATCTGCACTATATTTCTTTGCTTAAATCAAGAAAATAAACTATTTGGCAGTGGGATAAACCAGATGTTATGTTGAGCAACTTTGCTCTTCAAGCAGTGGTGGAAAAAAGTATTGCTACTGAAGAAATAATTTACTTGAGTACAAGTAGAAGTACTGAAAAATAATACGACTCAAGTAAGAGTAAATAAGTATTTTGCTCAAAAACTACTCAAGTTACTGCGTTACAAAGTACTTCGGTATTATTTTTCTGTTTTTACCCAAAATTAGGCCACGTGAGCATTATGGAGCGCTTAACACTCTCTGTCTGTTTCATTCATACTGGAAGCCAGAGGGCGCCCTTGCGCAGAAAGTCCACAAGTGGGACTCGTAGAAGTAATAAACTTATGACATTCCAGGAAATGCCTTATATGGTCAAATGCATCAGATACCACTACAGCTGAAGAACATGCAGACATTTTTACTGATTAAACATGAATACAAACACACGATTGCAGTGATTTATGGGCCATCCCGGGTATTTCCATAGGAATGATGTATATTTATAATGCAATGCTAATCAACATAAACCGTATCCAGTATAGAATTTTATAACATAATATATTTTCTCATATAATCATGTCTCATTCTGTGATTAGAAGCAACATGGAACCACAGAAGCAAGTTATTTCAAAGACAACGGAGAGCAAAACATGATAACAATCTCATAAATTGTCATGTTTGACGCTATGCTAATCAAACATACTAGCTTTCCCTGTTGCCAGGAGCGACTGTTCTACAACTAACTAAAAAATAAATCCACGTAAGACCATTTGATTGTTTTTCAGAAGGGAAAAAGCAGTTAAAAAATGAGGGATTAAAACACTGTGAATAGAAAGTAAATAAAGTGGCGTACGGGTTAACGTGTTAAATAAAATGCTACCACGAAAGTGTGCTGGGAGTCCATCGTTGCTATAGTAACGAAGTGCACTTTTACATGCATCTGATTATCACGGTTGATCTGTCAGTCAGATGCATGTGAAAATACTGAACAAATGCATGCGCTCTTATTTTCTGAGTTTTCTGTTTACTTCAACTGCTCAGTGCTCTGGTAACATCAATATTGAAACGTTAGCGATACTGATTCAAAACGCAAGCGCCAGTGATTGAATGTCAAAGTGTGGTTTAAACGCCCCGCCCCCCAGCTGAACGGGAAGTTTTGATTGACACCCGAGTCAGACCTGTCTGTCATTGGCTAAAGCGTAGGGCTTCACCGCACTAGTTTGAAAAGTGTCAAAGTGTCTTTTTTACTTTGTACTTACGGTGAAAAATAAATGTAGCGAAGTTGAACACTTTATTTTTATTCAACTCAAGTGCTACAATTTAATTATACTCAAGAAAGTAGATTTAAAAAAAAGTACTGTAACGAAAGTATTAGTAATTAGTTACTTTCCACCTCTGTCTTCAAGTAAATGTATCTTGTTTTAAGACTGCTTACATATTTTACTGGCAAACCAGACAAAAATACTGATGAGGAACATGATTTTATGCAGTATGGTGGTTATGACACATAAACAAGCGACCGCAGTAAGAGTAATGTGTGTGTGTGGAGCAGCAGGAGCGCTAATATTTATGCCTTCTCTGCCTCCCCTCATTCACTAATGCAGCGGCGGAGGTGAAGAATGTGACATGTTAATTTCTAACGTTAAAGGCCCTTTTTTATAATCACCTTTCATGTGACAAGCTCTCATTTTGTTGCTATTCCAGTTGCTGGTGAAGATAATTACACGCTAGTTAATTGCGTAGAATTTGGATTGCAAATAGGACGGTTGGTCTTTGAAGCAGAGATGAAGGCAGGTGAAGAGAATCAGAGAACTTCCTTAACACAAAGTACCATAGTACAGTAGTGATGACACAGGTACCTAATGATTATTAAAGTTATGTTCTGAAGGATGGATTACCATATTCTACAGGGCCATGCTAGTATTCAGAGAATACTGTGCTACTGTCATGGTTTACATCCAACAACATGGTTTTACAGTGATGCATGTCTAGGACAATATGGTAGCGTCATGGTATAACATCTAAAATACTTTATCATAGTAAATGCTCAAAAACATACAGTAGTATCATGGAACATGTTCACAGTATGGTATTGCAGTGCAACAGTCTTGATGTTGTTTTTGTGCTCCACTAGATTGAATGTTGATTATTTTCCTCATATTCTCCATTGTTGCAGCTCCTCTCTTCCCAGTCTGTCAGTAACACTTCCTGTCTCTATGAAGCTCCTCCTTCTGAAAAGCACAATGTGCTCTGATTGGTCGGCTGGGGCAGTGTGTTGTGATTGGTGTTTGGGAAATGTCCCACCCCTTACCATAACCGCCAGTTTTTAAATGAGAAATACTGTGAAGAAAACTCAAAATGGAGGCGTTTCAGGGAAACTTCGAACATCGGAAAAAGCAGAATTGGTCCTCTTTAAAAGTTCATAGTAGTATCTTAAGGGTACATAGTACTACTGAGGTACTAAAATGCACTCTTTAGGGGTTATTACTGTACAAAGATGTCCTTTAAAGTGTTCTGTTCCACCTCTAAAGGTACAATTTTTTTCCTGACAGTGTAAAAAAAACACTATAGTATTACAAATGATTGGAACATGCCAAAAAATGGCATAATAAATGTCAAAATCAAGGAAATACTATGGTACATGTCCACAAAAACTAAGTTAATACCGTGGCACCACATCCAAAGCAAGTATTAATTGCAGTGTGGTAGTTTTCTGTAAGTTGTGATGAGGTTTGTGAAGACGCAGCGGTGGTGCGGTCTCCAGATGACTGGCCAAGCGAGCGGGCACATGGCGAGGCTGTGTTTTGCTTGCTTTCGGTTTTATCATATTTGTCAGCTCAGCTGTGTGCAGGAATAACAAGCAGGCGAGTTTAATCTGCTGCGGGAGAGATCTGATGAAGGCAGGCAGCAATAAGAGCAGATCTCATTAACATCGCTGTGTAGCTTTATCCTAATGAAGTTATGGACACAGCCAAAGCAATTACACATGCAAATAGAATTAGCCCTAGCAAAATAGCGGGCCGATTGGATTGTGTTCTCACGTTCAGAAATCTAAAGCATTTGGCGGCGTTTTAATCAATACGTGAGCTGATGCGTTGCCACATCCTGTTAACGGAAATCCTGTAATAATTATTAAAATGGGAGTCTGTTAAACCGAGAAACTTCTGCTGAGATGGCCTACAGGGTGGGACAAATATTGTATATTTTCTTTTCTTTGTTTTATAGCTCGAAGGGCAGTACTCTTAACTAAAACGAACCGTCACCATGTCTTTCATTGTAATATGTTAATTCTGTTAGAGTTTGTGGCATAATTATCTAACAAGTTAACTGAGAAACATGAGAAAATGACTCTCTGTCTCATTATCTGACACACTTTTGTCTCTTAAGAATATTGATTTTGTTGTAAGGATATTTGCAGTGCTGCGATTAGAAGTGGACGTTTAGGGATGTGCATTTTCCCTGCAGTCCAGCACTTTTAACTCGGTGAAATTGAACTGATCCAAAAGAGTTTAAATGGAAAATCATTGCTGTTTTAATAGAGCTCAGATTTATCACAGCAGAAGTGGCTGGCAGATAATTGCACAGCGGTGAGGCGCGTACCAAACCCTGTTTGATGGAAAGCACCTCGCTGCTGATCAATCCAGCACCTTCTCATCCTCTTTATAACCTGCTGTCAGGACAAATTACAGATGTGAAATGTGCTCCAGGCAGAGCGGTGTGTGTTGTGGACAGTCCAGAGCTGTTGTGAGACCCCTGCCAGTTTTTTCTCTGTTTTACAGGCCGGCTGCAGACTTTGTGCCGTCCCTGAGGTACGACCTCCGTCTCCGAGAGATCAGCTGTCTGTCAGACGTACACAATCATGTCAAACTGTCGTCCTTGAGCAGCAGAAAGTGTATTTATCTCACAGGTTTGGTGCTCGAGGCTCGACATTCGGGTTTAGACTGACTGAAGGAGAATCTGAGCACAGATCCATTAACACAGCCTGGATTTGTTGGGTCTGTTTCACCAACGACGGCTCACAAAGAAAGTGAGTGAATCAAATGTGTGAAATTACAGCAAGTGCGATTCATATCATATGTATGTATTTCGTTGTATATTTTAGGAAATTCCTTCACTGCATGTCTTATAAACTATTATAATAACTGATACTGACAGATTGCTGTGCATGCATATGCAGAATTAAGTTTAACTTTCTCAGTTTAGAGGTCATGAGTGAACAGAGCCCATTGCTGAAATGATGCTTCAGAAATTGTAATGTTGTTGGAAAAGTTGCATGATTTGTGTGAATAAAAGTCAATGGTTTGAGTATGGACAGGCGTGACGCTGTAGAAAGTGTTTGAGCCACTGACGCAGTTACTCCACACTGTGACACGGGAGTTGAAATAGTTGAAATATACACCGTGGAAAGAAATATCATCAGTTTGGACAGATCCTGACATGAAATCCAATCTGTTACTTTTTCTTGCTAATTAGAGGTTCAAGCACTTTTTCTTCCGCCGTAAAACTGATCGTGCAGACCAAACCGTAAGTGCTAGAGGCTTGAAACTTGGCCAGATGATAGGTTGACAGAGTATGACCCCGATTGGCCAATAGGTGGCACTAGAGCGATCAAAAACGTGAAACTGATCATAACTCGTAGACAGTTTGTTGTAGTCAAGTGCCTTATATCGTTGGAATCAAGACGAACAAAACATACATCTCCAATGTCATTTGCGCCTGGAAAAATTCCGCCATTTTGAATCTTGTCCAAAACCTACTTTTGCAAACTCGTCCTAGATTTTTTGCCCAATCAGAACCAAACCAGTGCAGAAATGTCATACTAAATATCAATAATTATCAAAAAAAAAAGTTGAAAATTCGATTCATGGTTGCTGAGGGGTGCCAAAACGTTCTAAATGGGCGGGGCCACTTTTACTAAAATGGCTATAAGATATTTTCTCCACAATTGGTACACATGTGTATGGGCTCAATCTGTGGTCACAGTAAAAAAAATCGTGGCGATTGGACACTTGGTGGCGCTATAACATGAAAAAAAAACTTGAAAACATCTATTACTCCGCAACTGATTGACATGAAAATTGGCATGCAGTGTCTTGGTCCAAGGAGCCATGATTGTCTATATGGACATTGGTGTATCTCGAAAAACATGGCCGCCATCAGCCAATGAATTTTGAGTACCTATTAGACATCGGATCGGAACGAAACTCAGTGGGCATGTTCGACTAGAGGTCTGTACGAATTTTGAAAGAAATCAGCCACTAGTTGGCACTAACGAGTTTTACGCCTCTGTAATCACATGGTGTTTTCACAATATGCATAACATTTGATAGATCTCCTCATTCTGAACAACTTTGCCTCAAGAAACACTGCTGTCAATCAAATCGTTCATTAAATATTCACAATTATGCAAAAGAAAAAAAACTTTGGCAAACTAGTCCTAGGTTTTTCACCTGATTGGAACAAAACCAGTGCAGGACAATTCTCTGGACTCTCTAGATCAATAATTATATATATATATATATTAAAAAAAACGTGAACTTTACCCTTTGGGTTCCTACAGGGTTATTTAGAAAAGGGGCGTGGCAAAGTATGCTCAAAAGCCTATAAATCCTAAACGAAAACTCAGAACTTCACGAAATTAAGTGAGCATATGAGACATATGGTTCTAAACAAGCATGCAAACTTTTATGGAGATCGTACCATAGATGGCGCTGTAACTGTTAAAAAGCTTTATAAACCATATATTTCCCATGGTAAATTGCCTGTATTGGCTGTTTCCATCTTTGATCTAAGTGGTTACAGGCTTGCTAATAAAACATAATACCTTTTTATGCATATGTGCCTTAAAGAGCTTGAATCCTACTAATTGCTGTTCGCAGCTATATTTCTCTTACTGATTTTCCAATGCAGCTATTTGAACCCTGACAGCAACATAGTGTCAGCCCAGATCCGGCCCACATCTGGTCCATGTGTAATCCACATGTACCAGATGTGGGCCGGATCTGGGCCACATTATGTCGCTGTCTGGGAAGGTAGTTTAAAAAAAAGAAAAGAATGTAAAATATGTGATGTGTGCACGAGGACTTGCAGTGTAAATGCAGCCGCAGAAACGCTACAGAAAGTCATCAGTGTGTTTCTTCACTCACTCTCTTTGACTGAATCAAGATACCTACACAAAGAGCTGATCAACACTGATCACAACAAACAAACAATCCATCTGTTCAGATCCACATTGTGCATTAAACTACATTAAGGTGAAATGGCTTATGCATAGAAGGTTTTGTAAATCAACGTAAGTGTTATATAATGCATTATAATTGGAACAAATAAGGACTTATTAAGTCCACATGTCATGCAAACAATAAACTATGCTTCTAGGTCGAGAGCTGTCGTTCCATCCACACCACCTTACGATGCTGTTTGCGAATGATCGTTGCAACTATGGTTTTGAGAAACACGACATGAACACGGACGCCTGCACTGCGTTCACTACATCAACTGCGTATGACAGCAGTGCAAATTGTTGAATAAAGTGGTTATTTTTGTTTAGTTTTTGCGCACTAAAAGTATTCTCATCTCTTCATCACATTAAGGTTGAACCACTGCAGTCACATGACTGTTTTAACCATGTCTTTAGTACCTTTCTGGACCTTGAAAGTGTTGATTATATTGCTGTCTATAGATACCTCTCGGATTTCATCAAAAACATCTTCATTTGTGTTCTGAAGATGAACGAAGGTCTTACGGGTGTGGAACGACACGAGGGCGAGTGATTAATGACAGAAATTACATTCTTTCTTGTAAACTAACCCTTTAACAAATGTTAACAAATGAGACCACTATTGTAAAGTGATTATGAATATATTTATTCTGCCACGTTCATTCACAAACCAAGCATGACCTCTCATTAAATATTAATATTAATGTATGGTTGTGGTCGCTATCTTTAATTCTCATTTCTCACAGATTCAATGCTTTGTGGTTTAAGTGTGTCATGCTAACATACAGAAGAGGCCACATTAGCTCTGAGGACGTGAGTGAAACTGACATATGACTCCATACAACAAACTCAACAATCAAAAGAAAATGAAGAGGAAAACAGCCTCTCCAGGGAAGAAACATCACGTACTGTTGGAAGGGAAACTCACTTTTGTCTCTGAAACATAATGGGAACATCATCTTCAATCAATAAAGCTGATATCAACAATGCCGAGCGTGGAGTGGGGTAAGCTGTGCCAATTTTTAAACGGTTCTTCTAGGCACGGGTACAACTAACATGCCTAATTATATTTCATAATGTCTGTTTCCAAGGGAAACACATTTTTAACATGTAGCCATAAAACCGAACAAAGAAAGAAAGTGGTCCACTGACACATCTTGCCCCACACAGTCAAGAAGAAAGCTGAATCATTGGTGAAAACATGTGACCATTTTAATTTGCATGAATGGCAAACCGTTTTAATATAATATAGTGTGATTTAGTAAAAGGCGATTGTAATATTTAATGGATATTCATCGGGTGATAATAAGCATTTAATAGAGAGGGAAGGAGAAGAGAGAAGAGTGTAATCACATGAAGTCCTCTTATGATCTGAGTGAGTGGCTGAAGGGGGCGGGGTCATCACCTGGGCGGGGCAGATGAGCATTATGCAAATCTTATGAACACTTTTATCATCGTAAACATTATTAATTCATAATTAACCTTCATTCAAACCTTCTGAAGCAGTTTATGAGGACCAGGTTCAACACAACCACCGTTTATCTCAAAGCACCGTCATTTTATGACATTTTCTCTGAAGCTGTACACCTTCATAGTGTGTTATAGAGCATAATAACCACAGTTATGCTCTTCATATTCATGGGTTTACCTTTGAAGCATTAAAACACCCAAATTAAGTGTTATTTCATGTTACAACATATTATACAAATCTTTAGCTGTTTCTGTAATTATAGCTTTAATTATAACCCTTAAACCACCAAACCTGTCCTAAACTGTCCCATATCCTCCTCAATAGCAGCACGAGAGTTTTACAACATCATCACAATACGTACAATGTTTTTATGTAGTACACCGTAGTTAAAGACACCTAATGTAAAGTGGGAGCAAACTTCTGTTGTTCCTCTGAATAATTAAAGGTGCTGAGAATGCACTTTGATAAGTGAAGTGGATTTGGCGCTCCAGATTCAGCTGCTGTGTGAACGAGCATCTGTGCACCAAACTGGGGAATGAGGAGACCAGGGGGGAGAGAGAGATGAAACTGTTATTTTAATAAACCTGGCCTACCTTTTCTCCTCTGGTACTATATGTACACATAACCTCGTTTATCAAAGCGACTGTTTGAAGCGCTCGTCTATGTTTTTTTCTCTTTCATTTCTGCAATACCTGCAGCCTCGAGCGGCTCACTCATTCACTTTGTTGTTTGCCGTGTATTCTTCCTCCCTCCCTGCCTGTCTTTCTCTCTCTCTGTTCCTCTCGCTGTCTGCGTTTGTTAGCGCAGGGGTGAAGAGCAGACGGACACCGTCCTGTTCAGCGCATGTGCATCTGATGCAGTTGTTCACATTCACCTGTCGACTGAAGCCGAGAGTCAGAGGAGCCTGAGACCCATCGAGAATAAACAAATTTAGTTGTTTTTTTTTTGTTTACATCATTTGTTTGTAACAAATGGCAAGGAAAAAAAATCAGATTTTTTAAAACGAATATTTTATGAAATGTCCTCACTTGAAAAATGAAAACAAGACTCTATAACCAAAACAATGTTTTTGTTGTTTTTGTTGTTGTTTTTATATATATATAACATTTTTATATTCAATATACCAGTCAATTTTAAGGTTCCAAGCTATTTTTGTTTCTATAACTTGTCCTCTGTAAAACAGATATGAGAATAATGGTGGAAAAATATTATATTTTGTATGCATACTAGACTAGTGCCTGCATTTAATGTAAATCAGGGTTTCAGGACTTCGACAGCTCCACCTGAACCAAACTACACTCTAGAAAATACTGGGTTAAAAACAACCCAAGTTGGGTTGAAAATGGACAAACCCAGTGATTGGATTGTTTTAACCCACAAGTTGGGTTAAATGTTAGTGATTGGGTTGTTTTTAAAATCACTGTGTTAAAACAACCGAATTGCTGGTTTAAAACAACCCATTCACTGGGTTAAAACAAACTCGCTGGGTTAAAACAACCCAACCTCTGGGTTAAAAAACAAACTTGCTGGGTTAAAACAACCCATTTGCTGGGTTAAAAACGACCCAATCGCTGGGTTAAAACAAACTCACTGGATTAATACAAACTCGCTGGGTTAAAAACGACCCAATCGCTGGGTTAAAACAACCGAATTGCTGGTTTAAAACAATCCATTCACTGGGTTAAAACAAACTCGCTGGGTTAAAACAACCCAACCTCTGGGTTAAAACAACCCATTTGCTGGGTTAAAAATGACCCAATCGCTGGGTTAAAACAACCGAATTGCTGGTTTAAAACAATCCATTTGCTGGGTTAAGAAAAACTCGCTGGGTTAAAACAACCCATTCACTAAGTTAAAACAAACTTGCTGGGTTAAAACAACCCAAGCGCTGGGTTAAAAGAAACTCACTGGATTAATACAAACTCGCTGGGTTAAAACAACCCAACTGCTGGGTTAAAACAACCCAATTGCTGGTTTAAAACAATCCATTCACTGGGTTAAAACAACCCAACCTCTGGGTTAAAACAAACTTGCTGGGTTAAAACAACCCATTTGCTGGGTTAAAAATGACCCAATCGCTGGGTTAAAACAACCGAATTGCTGGTTTAAAACAATCCATTTGCTGGTTTAAGAAAAACTCGCTGGGTTAAAACAACCCATTCATTGGGTTAAAACAAACTTGCTGGGTTAAAACAACCCAAGCGCTGGGTTAAAAAGAAACTCACTGGATTAATACAAACTCGCTGGGTTAAACCCATTTGCTGTGTTGGTCAACTATGGTATGAAAGCTCATGATTTGATATACTGTTTTACAACATGTGTGTAAACATGGCCAAAAATGGGTTTTCCCATTATATACAACGCATCTAATCATTGTCTCTAACTTGCATATTCTTTGTGCAACATGTAATGAAAAGAGAAGTAGCTATAATAATGAAAGTCATAATGTGGACACTTTTTTTTACAATATCTCCTATTTCATAGAAATATTGATATATAATGTCTTCCCTCTTCACTTATTACGTCTCCTAAACTCATGCCTGAGAAACACGAGGGAAATCCTGATGCATGTCTCATAACAGAGAGTCATATTCTGATTTGAAACCCCACTAAAGTTGTCTTGAGATGATAATTTATGACAAACGATATGAAAATTAGCCAGACATAAATGATAATTACATAATATCATCATATTCATATAATTTAGTCCTTCAGTCAGTGTCAGAGATCGAGGATAGAGAGTTGTCAAGTTGTCGAAGATTTACCACAAATACCACGGTTAAACTATGGTTAGTGAAGCAAAACCATGGTTAATTTTCTTAAGAAAACGTGCTCTTTACGGCACAATAAAAACGTGGCTTATATGGTCTCACAGAAATTTGCTAAAATATACTGTCCTCTACAGAAAGAAAGGTCATTATTTTTGCAGTTCACCTGCTGAATGCAGCGGTGACACATCTAAACAAGACAACACTCCCAATGATGGAGTTAGTCTGTACAGTTTTGATAACTTCAGCCACATCTAGCTCCGTCACTGCGAAGCCCCGCCCCCAACACGCTCAAAATGATTGACGCGCCGAAAGGCTTTGTGATTGGCTAACAGTGTTGTGTTCAGAGCCCATGTGCTCAGGTCACAGAGACAGCTGATTTCTCAGATACTTTTTCCAGTCAGGTAGTAGTAGTAACATTTTATGCCTGGCATTAAACAAAAAGTCTTTCAGCGCCTCAAGTGTTTCGAGCTGAATTAATGAAGATGAAGAAGAGTGAAGTGAGCCCGCACTGTGGTGTGTGTGTCAATAGGGGGCGCCTCTCCACTCGTAAAGCGCCACAGCGCCGGTGACGTCACGCACTCCCTCTCGCCCCTCGCAGCGCAACAGAGTATCGGAGCGAGCGCGAGACACGGAGAGAGAGCATGGGGCGCGCGGATCGGCTGGAATAAGAAACATTTCCCAACACTTTTAAAAACTTTCTCAACTCGGCCGACAGATATGGATACCATCATTTTCAGCATGTTACTCCTGCATACTGCGTTGGGGAGCGCAGGAGCCCAGTACACACCCGGTGAGTGCCTGAAGATTCACCTTTAGCGCGCAGCGAGCAAAAGTTTATGCGGTTGTTGCTGTGAATGCGTGCGCACCTTTATGTGTGGCACGAGCACATATTTACACCACACCAGCTCATGTCTGTGTCCAGATGGCTCTTAGGACAGGACATGTGTGTGTGTGTAGTGATGATTTGTGCTGGTTTTGTGTTAGAGAATGAGCGAGTACACAGGTATATCGGAGTGAAAGTGCTCAACTATCCGCCTGGAATTTTTTCTCCTGACTGAGAATTTTCTTTCTTTCCAACACAACAAAAACTAGAGTCTTTCTAATGACTCCACAACCACAATCTGTTCGGATTTAAAGACTCCAGTAGGGAAACATTATTTTAAGTCCTGCATGGTTAAAAGTACACGATATGACTCTCGAAAGCATCTTAGAATCTGTACTAGAAATGTTATGCTTCCATGAGGATCCTTCAGGATTGGCTTCAAATTATAATATATATTCCCACATGAGGATTTTTTTTAGAACTAGCGAAAATCCTAAACAACTTTACTTGTTGAGTTTATTCAAATCTTAAAGGTATATATATATATATATATATATATATGTGTGTGTGTGTGTGTGTGTGTATTGTGCTCCAGCTAAAATTGGGTATAAAATATATATATATATCATCCCCTTGGAATTATAATGTTAATTTTGACATTTTTCTCAAAATTGAGTTATTGACATATTCTTATTCTGTGACTTATTTACATTATGTGATGTTTATGGTAAAGTTGAGTACATTTAGGGACTTTTTATTAAAAAAAAACAAAAACAAAAAGGTTCTGTCTACAAAGTTGAATTGAATTCAAAAACTTTGCATCTTAATATCTCAAAACTGCTCAGAAAGCAGATCAAACTTTACAGTTCCAAGAAAAAAAAAAAAAATAAAATAAAATCATTCTAATTATTATAGGATTGATCAGGTTTAGCTAGAGCACAAATGTGACCTCGAAGCGTCCCAGTATATCGGATCAAAGACATACTTTTGGGCGATGTTTAGTTGTTTCTTTTAGAGATATGAGGATGAAATCGAGCTGTTACCAACACTTCCAACTGAGAGAAATGCATGAGGTTTTTACCTGTCTAAAAGTGTCATTATAAATCGTATCAAATATTAAATCACAGCCTGTAAATCACTATTATCAGTATTGTTGGTCACTTTGTAAATAATGACAGAAAATGTATTGTAAAATAGGAGCCAAACTCTTTTTATTGTTTTATTTATTGACTTGAATCATTAAAAAGTTGTGCCTGTCCTCAGACGGATGATCCTCACATCTGTAACCCGTATCACACGCCGTCTGCAGGGGCGACACAGCTGTCTGTGTAATTGCTGATTAATTAATCAGCGAGTCTAACCCTCAGATTAATTCTATTAGAATAATCAAAAACAACGGATGACAAATGGCAAATTACGTGAGGCTGGGATTGATTAGTGACTGGTGTAATTATGCCAGCGTGTGATGGAAATGAAGAGCGGGATCAGCGCTCGCTTCCAATGAGCCGGCTAATCCCTGATATATCGCTCTCTTTCTCTTTCTCTGGACGCAGCTCAAATGGGACATGCGGAGAAAGGTGAGTCGTAAATCCATGCTGCTATCATCATCATCATCATCATCATCATCATAACATCTGTCCAGGGCATCTGTGTCTGAGTAATTGACCTAATGACCTCGTCCTGATGAGCGGCGGGTTTGCGTGACCGTGAGCCGCAGTGAGGATCTCCACACAGTTCAGCCCTCAAATACACAATGACTTCCCAGAATTCCCACGCAATCAGCTTTCAAAGTAAAAGTGCTGGACTTGTGTTTGTAATAATAATAAGCCGGGTCTTGATTCTCACTCAGGAGTAAATTTCATTGCGGGCTGTCATAGAAACATGATTATAGAGAAGGACGAAGCTTTGCATTTCTGTAGAGCGCTCAGAGACGTTGGCTTGCTGACTTTGAAAGCGGCGCTCAGACACAATAACAAATTCTGCACATATCTTACCCGTCTCTGTGTGTGTGTGTGTTTACAGCCGAGGGAAGACAAGGTCTTCAGTGTGGCTTTAACAAGGCATTTGTGCGTGGAGTCGTGAAAGGCTGTAGCCCATGATTTGAATATAATGCTTTGCTTTCCAGGTCGTTATTTCGGCCCATTCCGCACCATGTGTCATCGGTGTGAGCGTAATGATAGAGATGAGATGTAAAGTGATGTTTAGTGAGTCTGAGGAGGAGTGGACGAATACGAGCGTGTGTTTTGTCTTCCACACCGACAGTCTTTGCAAGTTCAACAAGAATAAAAATTAGTAGCGGCATCTCTTCTCTTCTCTGATGACGATCAATTCCCCAGGGACAAAATCAAGCCCCGCCCTACATCTGTTCTTGTTCCAGAAGTGTTTCACTCGGATATACGGCACAGTAGGGATGAAAAGACGAGCGTGACCTTCAAATTATGTTAACTTTAAAATGTGTGGAACAATTGGAACCAATGAATCATATTCCCAGAATACAGAATGTCAAAATACACTGGGTTGAAAATGGACAAACCCAATGATTGGGTTGTTTTGACCCAGCGGTTGGGTTAAATGTTTGCCCAACCTGCTGGTCAGTTTTATTTAACTCTACTATTGTTTAAACATTATTGTATAATTGCTTAAAATGAACCCAAAATTAATTTATTAATATGTTTAATAGATAAACAATTATTAGTAAGTTTATTGCATAATAATTAAACAACAAACATTTATTAAATTGCTTATTAATAAATGTTTTGATTATTAGTGCTGCCTCTAGTAATTATGTGATTTTTAATTTCCAACATATTTTGGGTTCATTTTAAACCAGAAATACAGTCATTATTAAACAATAGTTGAGTTCAATAAAACTGGTTGAGCAAACATTTAACCCAGTCGCTGGGTTTGTCCATTTTCAACCCAACTTGGGTTGTTTTTTTTCTTTATAACCCAGGATTTTTAGAGTGTAGTATCAATTTGCATCTCACATTGACGTTAAAGGCAACAAAAATGGGCAATTATTTTATTGATTGATATTTTCCCGCCAACACCATTTTTGTTAAATCTGCATAAAATGCTGTTTCAGAGCAAGTTGTTTGATTTTGATGAAAGATGAGTATTTTTTGCACTGCTGAATCATGCACAAGACCAGAGAAATGAAAGCTTGAAGCATTTGACTTCATGTTTTCATGGCTGTACACAGCGACGGAGGATCTGATCTGCTGGTCACAGAGGAACTCGTGTCTGTGTTCAATCACAGCTTCGGCCGCGGACGCAAGTTGCTTATCGCAGCAGCTGCGAGAGAGAGCGCCGTGCTTATTTTGCAGACTCGCTACAAAATCTATTTACAGCAGACAGGTATTGTCTTCGGACAGCGCTTTTTCTCCCAGCTGAAGTTTCTCAGATTATGCATAGAGAATCAATAGCTGACAAGTGCGTCAGGCGCTTTAGTGTTTCATCTGATGCAGCCGTATGGATTTTTAATCCAGTCCTGAATCACGTCCTCTCGGCTGATGCTGAGGTTTTGTCAGCGCGCTTATGGAGTTGATGCTCAGTGAATCTGAATGAATCCAGTCATTCTCATTAGAAACAGAACTGACCTGTCAGTGGTGTATGTGGTGTGGAGATTTCTTCACCCCTTAAGTAGGGGTGTTATTAAATATTAAAACGTGACGATATTTCTGAAAGCTGTGATTACTGAGTTGAGTTTGTGACAAACCCTTTTACAGTAGTTGCATGTTGTTCTGTCTCATATTAAGAAAGTAACATCCGTTACAAGATAAGACTCCTCGAGTGCTCAATTTAAAAAAAATAAATAAAAAAAAATCCTCAATTGCAATTTACCTAGCAAAATATCTGAAGTGGCTCGTTCGATGAGTTTGTATGTTTTGACGTTCACATATTTTTGTTCAAGAAATGAGAAGTGGCCAGATATTAATTATTAAGTGGATATTTGGATTAAATGTTGTTTGGCCGATATTAAACAAAGATTTGATCTGCTGTAAAGTGTAACAACAACAATCACCAGTTATTTGTTATAATACATAATGGAGTTAATTGCTATATTATGTATATTACATTATGTATTTTATCAGTGTTGTTCTATAAAACCATATGATTACTTGCTTTTGATACTTTATTTGAACCGATTATTATTGCCTCATTGTTATTATGTATTGGGGTAACAGTACACAAACATGACGGATTCGGTACGTACCTCGAATTATTTTTCTACTTCGATTCATTTTTTAAATATAATCATTTACACAGTTACTGTTATAACTAAAAATATAATAAATAATTAAGACATTACTAACAGGTAAAGTTAATATAATGAATATATAAGCTAAAATAGGTCATATATTATAGTAAATTTCTCTAGTGAGCTGTGGACACTGAATGACTTGCCTGAGGTAAATGTGACGCTACGTGAGATATTATTCTCCAGCTGTTTTATTGATGTCTTTCTGCAGAGAAAAAACATATTTATGCATAGATAGTCTGTTCTTCTCACACTTTTTCCTGTTGTGGTGGTTAGCAAACAGCGTTGCATTACTGTGTGCGCCCCCTTCTGGATCGGAGTGTGAATCACCTGTGAGCGTATCATTACACCCCTATCCTTAAGGTCATTTCACGTGACTTGTGTCGCCGTTACTCCCTCAAGAGCTGGAACACAATAATACATTTTTAAATTACTTTTTCATTTGATGATTGTTGGCCAACTTGAATGTTGAATCATTGCTTGGAAATCAAATAGATTGGACTTACATTTCCATTCTGTGAATCTACTTTTCAATTACACTTTATTTTAAGGTGTCCTTATATATTTAGGTACTGAGTAATATTAATTATCCACATGTACTCACCATATGGTTAGGGTTAGTTGCATTAATCATGCATAATTTAAGTTATTACTATAGTAACTACTACAAAATGTAACAAGGACACTGTAAAAATAAAGTGTTTCCCACGTTTCTTGTGGACGTCTGTGTGGAGAGGTGCAATGAAGCTCAAATCATGTGACACAGAGGAGGACAAGCGCCGCTGCTGAGAAGGAATCTGTATGGTGTGATTTGTTTTTGTGTGGCTGGAGGTCAGTGAACATCTGCTGAAGCAGTCCCTCAGAGAAGCACAGGAGCCTGCGGAGGACGAGCTCTTTGTGGATTAGGGCAGTAATGGGCAGCAGGGGCTTTAAGCTCCTTTAGAGAGCCTGAGAGCCCATCTGAACGGGGAGGGATCGCTCAAATCACAGCCAAAGAAGGGAAAGTCGGATTGAGGATTTGGTCATTAGATTGTTTTTGTTTTATTTTGTCTCTTTGCTCTGTCCCCGGGCTTCAGAGTGCCGTGTTGTGATTTGTGACTGTCCTGATATCCATAAAGATTATGATGATGTGGTGGTGATTATCAAATTAAGCCCACAGCGCCGATCATAAGCTGTCTTTGAAGGAAAACATCCCCTCTTGTGAGCGGCGGCGTGTGGTGTCGTCACCCGGAGGAGACTCGATGAGCGCCTCAGAAGAGCTTCATTTATCAAGGATCAGTTTTGTCTCCGGTGTTTCTCTGAAAATTCCTAGCACACACAAATCCAAATCATTGATTTTGGAACTGAATTTGATGACAAAGATCTGTGACTTTCAATCGCAGACTTTGATATGAAGTCTGAGCACAGTTTGTGATGTGGTTGAGATCTCAAACTCTAGACACAGAGGAGACTTTTTAAAGAAAACACGTGAGATTACTGGGGTCTTTCGTTCAGCACAATACTGTTAGAAGTGGGAGACTTAAAGGGATAGTACACCCCAAAGTGAAAATTATCCCATAATTTACTCACCTTCAAGACATCCTTTCTTCTATCCATATTTATAACTTCATAAACCATAATCGGCAGTGTTACGCATTACAAGTAACGCGAGTTAGATTACTTTTTTAAGTAACCAGTAAAGTCATGCGTTACTTTTAGATTTACAACAAAACATCTGAGTTACTTTTTCAAAAAAGTAACACAAGTTACTTTGTTTTCCCATTTATAGACTGATCGCTCTCTTGCCCGGGTCAATGACGTGACGGGTCATTTTTCTGTCCAAAGGCCTTAATAATAATAATAAAAAACAAAGATATGACATCCGAAGTATGTAAGGTAGTACAACTAGATCTATTTTATTGAATCCAAAAGGTTACTGAATATAAAGGTATTTTAAAAAGTGTCAAAATGTCATTCGGTTTAACTGTCCAAAGGCCATTCATTTCACATTCATGTGATTAAAACATCTTAAAATGTAATAAATGTATATATTTTTATTCTGGCATGATTTTATAACATCATATATCAACATAGTGCAAAATGGTGTTAAAATCATGTGTAGAAGTCGCTGCTTTGTTATGAGAAAGAATGTCCGGAAAAATGAATTTCATTCGGAGTAACCAATATAAAGGGACCATTTTGGATCAAGTCATGCGGTCAGTATCATGTGACAGGATGTGACATCATTCAGACACCTGCAAAGGATCACATGGTGGTGAAGCAAAGTAACTAACTCTCTCTTAACTGTTTGATAAATTCATGTTTTCACTTGATCATACGCATGTCCCGAAACATCAGGTCATTCGGTGTAACCGCTATAAAACATGGAAAATGTTGTAATATTTTAAAAACTTAAATACTAAATATAAAATGTTTGATTGTCCTTTTGCTAGCTAGCTAGCTATCAGCCTGTTAGCATTGTTTGAAAATATCGTCATTCGGTAAAACCGAAATTTTGGTGAAACCAAATGACTTTTTTGATGACAAATTTTGTAAAAAATGACGAAAGCAGTGTTAATTGATTATAAAAACCACATAATCTCATTAACACTTAATAAAACTTCAAAATTAATTATATCTTCATTATGTATAATTCATTATGCTTTTAAAATCTCATTTGTCAATGACCTTTACATTTGCCAAAAATCGAACTTTTATTTATTTTTAGTAAGCCCAGCCCAGAAAAAGTAAGGCGAAAGTAACGTAATGTTCCATAAAAAGTAACTAAGTAACGTAATTACCCCTTAAGGAAACATTTCCATTTAATCCCATCGCTATATAGTAAAGAGATCTCATTTGGGATTTTCTCTTTATGTCTGTAAATCTGAGCACAGTATGAGATGTTGTTGAGAACTTTAAAGGAGACATGAGAGTGTTTGAGTCAGGAGAAACATCTGAGAATCTCATTTGCATTTTTCTTTCCTTCGGGCGAGTCTTGCAGCGTTTCCTCCAGTCAGTGCTCTCGGCTCAACCTTCAGCTGTGTTTAATGCCGTTAAAATCGCTCCGCAGCCTTAATTTTGCTCAGAATGGCTGTCATGTCCTCTGACTCCACGGCTTCAGGACGGCAGATAGGTGTGTTCCTCGCGGCTCTTAATTGTGATGGGCAGCTCACCACCGTGTTTTTCCCGTGGTGTCCGTGTGTGAGCACATGCTGAGACGAGAGAACGGCTGACAGATCTGAGATGAGAGCGAGCGAGTGTGAATGAGAGAGTGGAAATGAGGAGGAGAGAGAGGCCGTATGCCTCACCATGATTCATCTGTCTGGAGTCAGCCTGTCTTATATCTGTGTCAACACCATGACGTTTTGGAGATATCAAGTTTGAACACGTCTAGGAGTGTGTGTGTGTGTGTGTGAGACTCGCAGTCATTTACCTGTCTTTCATTTTTTTGCTCCTGTGAGACGCACACATGTGAAATCCTCTCAGACTTCAGCTGGATTGAAGGCGTCGTGTCTGCGCTTCAAACTGGCCTACTTCTGATGTCTGACTTGCACTTGTAAAAGCTAATATAACATCTGTAATGACACTAGATTAAAAACGACAGAAGCAGGTTCTTCCTCGTCATTTTTGGCACACTATTGCAGTACTCTTTCATCACTGTAACCTAGCTGGAATAATAATTATTATTATTAATGAACAAAAACACACTAGGGGTATAAGAGCATTTTATCCATTTATCTAGGCTCTTTTTGTGTGCATCATATTGATGTTGTTGACCGTTGTGTATTGCTGTTGATCATAATTTAAACTACAGATTAAAATAACAAATAATACAAATGTTTCTGCATGGGCATTTTATTCAAATATTAATAAGCAGTCTTGTCAAAATATTAATTTTAGATTATGACAACATTTTTTAAAGAATCTTCAGGGCAGATATATATGCTCAAAAACATGAATGTTCATATAGAAATGAACAGCATAGGTGAATTCAACTCGGTGTCAGTACGAGTTGCATTTCAGATGTTGTTTTTTTCAATCAATTAATAGATAGAGGCTAAAAACGAGTGTCATGTCATTGACCAGTATAGCTGTAATAATAGTTATGAATGTAATAATGTTAGGCTAACCTTTCTGAGACCATGAAGCCCTCTTTGTAAGGATTTTTGGCTGGTTTAATTGCTGTAAACTGAAGTGCCCGGCGCTTTCCTTTAGGCAGACGAACAGAGAAGCAGTGCATCTGGTCCTGAGTGTTTTCAGCCTACTTTACTGCATAAGGTCAAATGTTTTAGGGAACAGCTGTGCTAGCCTGAGGGAGAGACCGCAGGAAGTGTCGGCACAGGTGGCACCTCAGGGGGCGGGACTCAGTGCTGTCAATCATCTCTGCCTCTGTAGAGGGTGGACTTTTTATATATATATATATATATATGTGGAGACCTTGTATGTCCAAAAGTGCTACTTTTCAGAAAAAACACTGTATTTTTTAAATAATTAAAGGCTGTGTTGTCACAGTCAAAAATATTGTGGCTTATTCACACGTTTTTTTGACCAGTGAATGTCGGTCATATGTGTGTTTTGTCCATCGCATTACGTTTTCATTAACTTACAGCTTATAAAGTATATTGTATTTGTGAGCGCTCGGTTTCTTCTGCCATTTGGCCAAAATCTCGTGTTATTAAAGATGAATCTATTAGAATTGGCTTTGACTCAGTGACAAATGCTAAAGACTAAGACACTTTCCTCCGCTGCTCAAACTCATAAAACATTAGCCTTTAAATATATAGTGTTTCTTGAGTAAAGAAAACACTGTATTTGCTCAAACAACCAGTTCTTTATTAAACTGTGTGAGGCACTTTATTTACAATAGAGGTGGGCGGAGTTATGATGTTTGACTGACAGTTTGAGGAGCCAATGGAATTATGAGGTTTAGTCACAAGCTCTTTTTAATACCTTTCATTGGTTAAAAATGAGCAAAACTCACAGGCAAACATAAAAGGTGACCAATGGTAATGATTTAAATGACGAAATATATGGAGATTCGAGGTTATGGAGATATTTATAAGACCAGGATGCCAGGAGAAGATGCTGGTGTCATTAATGGCAGACAAATGCATATTTATTCTGTAATATTTCTCACTTTATGTGTCGTTGAGCGGCCGTACTGAGGGTTTTCTCATTACGCTGGTGTTAATTGATGCTAATAAGAGGCATTGGAGAGCCCTTCATCTCACTGCGTTTGTCTGGCCTGCTGTTAATCACGTCTCTGCCCCGGGACGCTGGAGACGGCGTGTCTGCCACTAAGCCCCTCCCGAACCCTCAGACCCCTTCCTTACACCTTCGCACTGGAATTTACATCCCCCGTTCCAACAAAAGACACAAGTCTTTCTTCTCACAACCCCGCTGCAGGCCTCTGACGGGACACTCTTTACTGTCCAGGTCACAGCACAAGGGGAAATGCCTTTTACATCAACTTCAGCATGTGAATAGACTCACTGGGACGATCATCGGTCATCGCCGCTAGTGTGTTGTCCTGCAGCATTTGAATGATTCCTCAGATCATGTGTGTCGAACAGAGTTTGTGCTGTTTTACACAATGCATTTCCATTTTGGGTCAAGTCATGTGACATCATTCAGAGAGTAACTAACTCTCTTTCAACTATTTGAAAAATTCATGTTTTCACTTCCGGTCATTCGGTACAACCGCTATAAAACATGGAGAATGTTGTAATATTATACACACTGAAGACAGCATGCTTCTTCTGTGACATCGCTTCTCGAGCCTTTGTTTTTGGGAATGTAGGTTACGCTAGTTATGTTGCACGTGTGTGAAAGTGGTCAGTAAATCTGATGAGTGTGTTTCTTTTCAAACAGAAAACGGGTCAGAGTTGAAATGAAGAGCACAATTGATATGACGCTTTATTTGACTCCTGTAGAGAGAGAGAGAGAGAGAGAGAGAGTGTGTGTGTGTCAGTGCTTGTCCACTGAGGTTTGTCACACTCAGATGTGCTTACGTGAATTGTTTGCATGTGTTCATCTCTCATCATTGTGATACGCTCTTGCTGAAGGCCAAATGCAACAGGGAAAGAGTGGAAGAAATGGCATGAGAGTCTTGCTGTGTGTGTCCCAATCTCTCGCTGTCGGGCCACATGTGCTTCAGGTTAACCACAGCTCATTGTGTGTGAACTAACATTAATGGGGTCATTTGGGCACATCAGTCGCTCACAGGAACTTAGCTACATTTCTGCTGCTCAATAGAAACTTCATACTGAGAGATTTGAATTTGAAATGATCTTTGCCTTCTAATCAATCTGCTCTCTAGGAGAAATATGTGAGACGTTACAGAGATCTATCTTTCTTATTATGATTCTCTTAAGTGTTTCGGTGTAAATCACTGTCTCTTTCTGTCTGTGTTTAGATAGTTTTGTGTATATCATTTGTCTCTTTGAGTCACGCTAAGCTAAACAGAGACTTGACAGAACGAGAGGGAGTGACAGAGGCCAGAACTGAAGCTCAAACGACTGCGATCGTCCTGCTGAGAGATCTGATGAACGCGGGGTGACAGTCTGCTCCGCTGCTGTATTAGTGGCGACGCCTCGGAGACACGCTAGCTTTACGCAGTGATGATATTCTCTAAACCTGTTGATATCAGGAGACTCAGAGCACCATGTTTTATCAGGCTCTGTTCATCAGCCGACTTCAAGAGGTGCGTGTGAACATGATGCTAATTCATACATTAAAAAGTACTTTTGTAAAGAAGTTCATATGTAGGCATACACTATATTGGTTTACAAAACTAATGTGAAGCAGAAAAAGAAGTACACTTTATCATACTATGGAAATGGTGTACTTTAAAATAATATGCTTTTTAAAATGTTTTTGGGCACTTCATTACATGTTATTTACAATTAAATGAAAATCTATATAAAATCCAGTTCGCTGAACTTTAGAGTGTTTTTGACCAATTTAAGGATAACTTAAACTATCCTTTTATATAACATAACACTTACATACATATTTGTATGTAAATTCATAATTCTATTGTCTGAATATTAAAATATTGTCGACAAGCATTTATGGATTTATTAACTAAAATATACTTTAATTTAATTTCTATTGGAACTTGCATGTCATGGATATCTGTGATTACACATTTGTAATGATGAAGTTGTAATTTAGTACATTTAAAATATATTAACTTTAAATATAATATCAAATCACAAACTGCAGTTAAAATTAATATCAAGCACTTTACATGTTCTTTAGTATGTTAGTCAACACATCAAAACAAGTGCACGACAAAACACGATTTAAAATGTACTTTAAAGTAAAACTTTTCATTTGAAATTATTACAAAGTGTTCTTAAGTGTGTTAAGAAACATTCATGAATCTTTAAGTGCACTTAAGTGGCCTTTTATTTCATTAATATAATATTATCTGCAAGTATAGTTTTAAAAATGGACTTAAAAGTAGAGAAGGGAAAGTATGTTAAATGCAGCTGTGTGTTTTGAGAGCTTCTCCAGGTCCGCTGGTTTCCTGTGTTGGCTAAACGCTTTAACAGTCCTGTGTGTGTGTGTGTGTGTGTGTGTGTGTGTGTGTGTGTGTGTGAAAAAGACGAAATGAGGGAAAACCAAGTGTGTGTTTACTTCTGAATGAAGATTGATGAAGGTAATTACATGCTACAGTTCATTCCTCAAGAAATAAACCCAGAGATCTGCTGCATCACACACACACACACACACACACACACACACACACACGCCTGGTTGTTGTGTGTCTGTTTTAGGTGCAGAGATGGCAATTAACATCCGTGTGAAGAACACAAAACACAAAACACAGGAGTGATGAGCGCTGCACTCGCAGCCAAATCATTCAAAAAAATCACAGCCAATCAGAGGTATGTGTGGGCGGAGTCTCTCTGCAGGTGCACTGCACTCGCAACCAAATCAATCAAAAATCACAGCCAATCAGAAGTGTGTGTGGGCGGAGTCTCTCTGCAAACGCACTCACAACCAAAAGCATAAAAACATAATCAAATGAATAAATATTACACCATTTTAACATTATTAAAATACATGGTAAATAACCTGTCTCTTGTTGTTTTCAAGATCTGAGGTGAATTATCCACTGTCACTTTCAGTACATCTATAAATGATATTCAAACTCACATTAAATTCTTTTAACATTATATAAAGCACATAATCAGTACCTCAGAAGATTATCATTGTCATACTGTAGTTTGTATGTTGTTGTTCCAGAAATAGAAACCGTTTCTAAAACCGAATCATCGCGGCTGGTTTGGACAAAAACTCTGATTAATGTGGAAGAGATGTTTAGGAGACGGTGTAACTGTGCAAGATACAGTGTGTGTGGTGAATGTACAGTGTTTCTGCTGTGTGTGTGTGTGTGTGTCACGAGCGGTTCTCTTCTCATCAATATATGCTGAATCCACACGTCTCTCTGTGACTCATGCTGTAATTAGTGTGTGTTAATGAGAGCTGAATCAGACATTGATCTGATGTGTCTTTATTGAAACACACAGATCACAAGCCCACACAGGTCTCTCTCTCTCTCTCGTGTGTGTGTGTGTGTGTCACTCGCTTTTGATTATTTCTTTGATTTATTGGATGAAACAATCTAATATAGTTATTTTCTCCTTTATTGAAAAAAAAGAACCCATGTTGTTCCTCGTCCTTTTTATTTATTTAATTTAAAGGCTATAAAAACAATTTGAGGTATGAATGTAAAAAAACAAAAAGAAAACCAGTGCACAAAAGCACAGTCTAATAAATGACTAAATGATAAAGAAAAGCACCAACTCACAGAAACACGTTATTGTCATTTATCTGTCGTCATACAGTTATGTCCCATTACAGATATTGTTCCCATAAAAATATGATTACACATTACCTAATTAGGTGAGCCTGAATAAACACGTTAAATTAAATGATTGTCCAAAAATACTTCTTCGGTCACACATTATTTGTTACGTGTTACATGTACTTACTCCAGTAATAATTTTGCATATTTACAAGCAACTAACCCTAACCCTCATTATACAGTAAATACATGTAGTTTGTTAATATTACTCAGTACTTATTTGCATAAATACACCATAACAAAGACAGCTTAAAATAAAGTGTAGCATTTCAGTTTATGAATGAAGTGTTTAATAAAGTGTGTTTCTGCTCACTCTGACCCTGTCAAGAGCTTTATATTTACTCTCCAGAAACGTGTTGTTCACCTGTGTTGATGGAGGCTGTCGCACACACGACTGATCGGTAATAGAATCTGTTGTTGACCATTTTCATTATGG
This sequence comes from Elopichthys bambusa, assembly GCA_037101425.1. NCBI lineage: Eukaryota > Metazoa > Chordata > Actinopteri > Cypriniformes > Xenocyprididae > Elopichthys > Elopichthys bambusa. The sequence continues at coordinate 173,824 of CM074445.1, read as the reverse complement.
ATTATTATCGATCAGTTGCTAGTTTCTCGTGTGTATGAGGTTACGTTTGTTTGCACGTGTGTGTGTGTGTCTGTCGAGCGCTGTTAGCTCATCTTGAGTGATTGATCTCCCTCTCTCCTGATGTTTGATGTTTGCTGAAATTGTTTTAACCGGTGTGACTGAGATGTCCCACTGTCACCTTCCTGTAGGCGAAGGAAGTAGAGTCCAGAAATACTCTCTCACTCTCTCTGACCCGAGGGCCTTTCCATCTCTTCAACATCAGACGTTAAACATGCTGAGAGGTGCAGGGTCACGATCCTTGAGTAAAACTAATCCATAAAAAAATAAACATTAACTGACACATATATATATATATTATATGCTGTGTATTATTTCAGCTAGTTGTCAAAGTAAGTTGAAGTACTAAGATAACTAAATAAAATAAAACTAAAATTTTATAAAAACATTTACTTTTACATTTTAATCATTTATCCAGAGCAACATACATATAAACGAGGAGAACTTTAAAAAAAACAAAAAAAAACTAATAAGATAAAAAAAAACAAATACAAATTTCAAAAACACAGCAAAATTATTAAAACTAATTCAAATGAAAATGAAAACAGAAAATATAAAAATAAAGCTGAAAATATTAAACACTACACAAAAAAATTCAACCCAAAAACAACCCAAGTTGGGTTGAAAATGGACGAAACCCAGTGATTGGGTTGTTTTGACCCACCTGTTGGGTTAAATGTTTGCTCAACCTGCTGGTCAGTTTTATTTAACTCTACTATTGTTTAAATATTACTGTATTGTTGCTTAAAATGAACCCAAAATATGTTGGAAATGAACATTTATTAATAAGTTTAATGAATAATAATTAAACAATAAACATTTATCAAATTGCTTATTAATAAATGTTCATCTTTTGATTATTATTGCTGCCTCTAGTAATTATGTGTCTGATTTCCAACATATTTTGGGTTCATTTTAAACCAGAAATACAGTCATTATTAAACAATAGTTGAGTTCAATAAAACTGACCAGCAGGTTGAGCAAACATTTAACCCAGTCGCTGGGTTTGTCCAGTTTCAACCCAACTGTTTTTAACCCAGCATTTTTAGAGTGTATAATAGTATATCAGTGATACTAAAATAACACTGGATAGATCAATACAGGCTAAAATGAATATCACAAAAGCAAAAGTGCGCTTCTCAATATCAGCAGAGCCATCTGTCATTCTTTCAGTTTTGATTTTTAGCATAATTTCATATTTACATCTGTGAGGAAGCATTAAAATGTAATAATCTCTGACTGTTCGAATCGTCTTACGTGACACTGATCACACAAAGAAAAACAACTCGGCTTTATTATTCTATAGTTGGCATGTCTGCTTAAAATATAGGTTTTTGTATAAGGAATGTGGGGGTGAATCCTGTCAGGGAAAAAATGTGATTTATAATATTCTGACATTAATGAACAGATGAAAGGAAATATTCAAGGCTGCTGCGCTTCAGCAGAGAGGATGATGTTGAACACTCCCATCTTCAGCAGACAATAGACGTCTTCTCTTCTTACTAGTCGTACTAAGCGTGCTCGGATCCTCTAGCGCTAGTGCTTAACGTCGACCTCTCAGATGGAATGTGTTTTGTTCGGCTTCCTGGAAGATCTTCACTTCAGATTTTATCTAATTGTACAGCAAAATAAAATAAACATTCTTTAGAGGAAATAATGAGATTTTTTTTCTGGGTTGATTCTCTGCATCAAGTGCCACTCGATGGAGTATGACGAGTAAAGACATCACAGTTAGCTCAAGGCCCTGTTCCTGTATTAATGGGACATTTGAATGGCAGTGCAACTCTTTTAACGAAAACTTAGTTATTAAAGGCTTTTCAGTTAGCACACTAATTGACACGCCTGAGCATGTAAAAGCATAATAAGTACATTATTTATCTGAACTATGAGAATATTAAACAGTCGGAGAAAGGTTTGAGCACCTTGTCTTCAGCGTCTTCTGTCTCTACTAGCCTGTGATCTTCCTTAGGCTTACGGCCATTTTGAATGACCTCGTTTTTGTCTCTCTGTCCGTGAGATGACATCAGCCCGGACACATCGGCCATCTTGGCTCGTGCTCAGTCTCTTCTCTCGCGTTGGGAAAGTTTGACCCAGTTAGACGCGCTGCGGCGCCCTTATCGCGGCCTCTGAGTGTTTATGGAGACGCTTGTCTTGGCCACATACTTAAGCTTTTGGAACAAATCTTATGGAGTGAAGATCTGACGTCTGACAGCTGGCTGAAAAACACAAGCTAATCTCTGTCTTTAAAACCTGCTTTAAGATGCCAATTACTTTGTGCTGATTTTGCAACTGTGTTGCTTTATTTGTCACAACATGAGGCTGGATAACTGGAAATACAAGCAGATGCCAGTGGTTAACTAGTACAGGACTGGTTGTGAAGCTCAAACCGAGGCTCATAACTAATAATTCCTGTTTGCAAATGAGTGTCTTCCTCCATTGATGGTGCTTCAGAAGTAACTTAATACAGCACGAATACTTCATTATAGTATTTCTGAGGGCTCTTAAATGTTGTCCATTTCGATCTGTATCGATACTGAAATATCTGAAACCGTTCCAATACTCCTTTTCCACAGTATCGACACACCAGTACCAGCTGCGTGTTCTCACTCTCTCTTCTCTTCGACGACGAATTGACACACACCCGCCTCCCTTCACTCGTCTCATTCGCTCTGGTTGAATAGTGCTTGTATTGCACGTAATTTTAGTAATTCCCGCAGGTTTCGCGCTCAAAAGCATTCAGTAGCGTCACTCTCATAAAGCCGCCTCACAAACAGCTCGCGAGTACCAAATTGAGTTCTTTTTCGTGGATTATTCTGCTTAAACAGTCAGATGCATGCAAAATTATGTTAAAATGCCTGCCTTGCCGAGTATTCGGATAAATACAGTCAGTTTTGGAATGTAAATAGTTGAGAGTAAATGCATATTGTGTAACAGTATATTGGATCCGTGCGTCAGCTCTTAAAGTGACAGCAGCCTAATAGACCTTAAAGTTGGAAATTCGAGTATCGTGACAACACTAGTGTGACATACTGTTATGTTAAAGTAGGATAAGAGATGGTGACATCCAAACAATTACACATGTCAAGTTTGAACTTATGTGGTTATTTTTCTAAAGAATCACATTTTTTTATTTGGGCAAAGAGGGCGTTTCTGATATTTGTGTTGATACTCTGCTGTAGATGGCTATACTGTACGGCAGTGTGTGCGTGTAACCTGCTGTAAATAATTGGGAAGAGAAAGTGTGTGTTCATAATGTGCTACTATATGTGGACAGAAGGTGTGTGTGTGTGTGTTTATGTCTGTAATTTATTGTTATGCTTGAGCAGAGAACGTGTCGTGTGTGTGTGTGTGTCGGGCTCCTGTGCTGCCATATGGGATTGGGGACCGGAGGTTGTGATCGGGGCACATCCAGATGGCTCTTCCTCTTCCTCCTACTCTTCCATTCTGCTCACAGGAGATGGACAGTGAATGTCACTGCGGCGTGTTTTATTTTACCGCTCCACCTGTGTGTGTGTGTGTGTGTCTGTGTGTGTGTGTGCACATGGCCAGTCCTCCAGTCAGCATCTCAAATGCCTCAAGTTATCAATTCAATAGGTTTAATAGGGAAGGACAATAGAGCTAAAAATATATCAAAAAGAGTTTTTTTGACTGATTCAGTGATAGATTCGTCATCATGAGTTCCTGAGTGTTTTTGAACCATGTATGCTTGTTGTTGAGTGCAACTCAATAGCAAGATCCCGTCACATTCAATTCACACTTCAAACTCTCATCTTGGGTAAAATATCACTTCTTTTGCTGTGGCACTGTAGGGTAAAGAATTTCAATAAGCTTTTAACATTTCTGAGTAATGACACAAACAGATAGTTTGAAGTGGATTAAATGAGAGACATTATTAAAACATCTCTCTGTCTTTATACTTTGAGACTATGAGTTGTGACTAGTCTAATGACATGCTCTTTAGGCAACTTATTGACCAAACACAAAGTAAATCAGTGGGGTGTTGCTTAATTCACAGGCTCAGTGGAAAAACGTCTCTTCACTGCAGTTTCAAATGAACACCAGTGGCAGTAAAACACTAACAACTTTTATTCTTTTTCACACAAATTATGGGGGCAGATTATCAAAATAATAAAGACTTATTTTCACCCAGTTCCTTGCACAATACTATGTTATGAGCTCAACACACTTTTATCGTAGTGCATGATTTATGAACTAATACATTTTGAGACAGCAGCTAAAATTGCATGGTTGCTTCAGCAAATGTGTTTTTATCTCACATTTTGTCAAGTTTATTGTAGGTGGTATGCTTTTTTCAGACACTGCTGCATATCGTAGTACAACAAGCAAGGTAATAAACATCACAATTCACATTTAGTTGTTTCGAATAAAACTGAACGCTGTTAATACCACTCACTTTGACTCAGGACTGTGTTTGGCTCCAAACTGGATTTGGTAAAAGCATTGAAAGCACTGAAAGACCCACTGAATGGATCAGCATTACATTGTTCTGTGTTTATTTACTCACATTAGCGGAGGAATCAGGTGTCAGGATGAACACAATGCAGCGCTTTAAGGTTCACTTCATTCTTGCTCTCTTCATGTAAGTGTGTGTGTGTCGCTCAAAGTTGCTCACAAACATGAGAAATATATCTATAGAATGCTTGAAATGTCAACTTTTAAACAAACCCATTTAAAAACAGAGAAACATGGTACAACTGTTTCAGTGATAACCATAATCATGAATGAATCTTGTGAAATATGTCAAGAACATGTCTGGGTCATAATTACAAAGACAAGTTTTTACTGAATTAAAATCAGCATAAATTGCCCCCGACTAAAGATATTTCTAGTCGACTAGTAGTTGTTCATTTAAGCCATTAGTCATCTAATCACACATTTTATATTAATTTTACTTAAATATATACTGAGGAGAATACTAAACCATAATGAGCGTTTAATATATATATATATATATATATAGGTGTAATATAGCCTATTCCATGCTCAAGCACACACATAAAGCTTGCTGCAGAGTACCAGCAAAAGTAATGATTATGAATGTGTTTGGAAAAAATGGCAAGGAGACATTTTAATTATTTATTAATAAACTAGTGTTTTTCGAGTCCGTGTCAGCTGCAGAGATGAAGTTGATGATGCTGCCTCGCCATCTCCGCAGTACAATGAACGCGCATATAGAGAGAAATACTACTTTCATACGGATTACATAATCCAACCTGGTCTCATGGAAAGACGTACCTGTGGGAATGTTTTTGCGAGCTGCAAAAATACGTACATATCACTGCAGTTTCCAACAGAAATGAAAACTAGAGGCAGCAAAACAGCAAGCGCTATAAACAATCAGCAGAAGCAATAATCAACAGCAGCAATATTCAGCAGCAACAATAATCAACAGCCGCAATAATCAACAGAAGCAATAATCAGCAGCAACAATAATCAACAGCCGCAATAATCAACAGAAGCAATAATCAACAGCAGCAATAATCAGCAGCAGCAGCAATAATCAACAACAGCAATAATCAACAGCAGCAATAATCAGCAGCAGCAATAATCAACAGCAGCAATTATCATCATCAGCAGCAGCAATAATCAACAACAGCAATAATCAACAGCAGCAATAATCAGCAGCAGCAATAATCAACAGCAGCAATAATCAGCAGCAGCAATAATCAGCAGCAGCAATAATCAACAGCAGCAATAATCAACAGAAGCAATAATCAACAGCAGCAATAATCAGCAGCAGCAGCAATAATCAACAACAGCAATAATCAACAGCAGCAATAATCAGCAGCAGCAATAATCAACAGCAGCAATAATCAGCAGCAGAAGCAATAATCAACAACAGCAATAATCAACAGCAGCAATAATCAGCAGCAGCAATAATCAACAGCAGCAATAATCAGCAGCAGAAGCAATAATCAACAGCAGCAATAATCAGCAGCAGCAATAATCAACAGCAGCAATAATCAGCAGCAGCAGCAATAATCAACAGCAGCAATAATCAACAGCAGCAGCAATAATCAACAGCAGCAATAATCAGCAGCAGCAACAATAATCAACAACAGCAATAATCAACAGCAGCAATAATCAGCAGCAGCAATAATCAACAGCAGCAATAATCAGCAGCAGCAATAATCAACAGCAGCAATAATCAACAGAAGCAATAATCAACAGCAGCAATAATCAGCAGCAGCAGCAATAATCAACAGCAGCAATAATCAGCAGCAGCAATAATCAACAGCAGCAATAATCAGCAGCAGAAGCAATAATCAACAACAGCAATAATCAACAGCAGCAATAATCAGCAGCAGCAATAATCAACAGCAGCAATAATCAGCAGCAGAAGCAATAATCAACAGCAGCAATAATCAGCAGCAGCAATAATCAACAGCAGCAATAATCAGCAGCAGCAGCAATAATCAACAGCAGCAATAATCAACAGCAGCAGCAATAATCAACAGCAGCAATAATCAGCAGCAGCAGCAATAATCAACAGCAGCAATAATCAGCAGCAGCAATAATCAACAGCCGCAATAATCAACAGCAGCAATAATAATCAACAGCAGCAGCAATAATCAACAGCAGCAGCAATAATCAACAGCAGCAATAATCAACAGCCGCAATAATCAACAGCAGCAATAATAATCAACAGCCGCAATAATCAGCAGCAGCAATAATCAACAGCAGCAATAATCAGCAGCAGCAGCAATAATCAACAGCAGCAATAATCAACAGCAGCAATAATCAACAGCAGCAATAATCAACAGCAGCAGCAATAATCAACAGCAGCAATAATAATCAACAGCCGCAATAATCAGCAGCAGCAATAATCAACAGCAGCAATAATCAGCAGCAGCAGCAATAATCAACAGCAGCAATAATCAACAGCAGCAATTATCATCATCAGCAGCAGCAATAATCAACAGCAGCAATAATCAACAGCAGCAATTATCATCATCAGCAGCAGCAATAATCAACAGCAGCAACAATAATCAACAGCAGCAATAATCATCATCAGCAGCAATAATCAACAGCAGCAATTATCATCATCAGCAGCAGCAATAATCATCAGCAGCAATAATCAACAGCAGCAATAATCAACAGCAGCAGCAATAATCAACAGCAGCAACAATAATCAACAGCAGCAATAATCATCATCAGCAGCAATAATCAACAGCAGCAATAATCATCATCAGCAGCAATAATCAACAGCAGCAATAATCAACAGCAGCAGCAATAATCAACAGCAACAATAATCATCAACAGCAATAATCAACAGCAGCAATTATCATCATCAGCAGCAGCAATAATCAACAGCAGCAACAATAATCAACAGCAGCAACAATAATCAACAGCAGCAATAATCATCATCAGCAGCAATAATCAACAGCAGCAATTATCATCATCAGCAGCAGCAATAATCAACAGCAGCAATTATCATCATCAGCAGCAGCAATAATCAACAGCAGCAATAATCATCATCAGCAGCAATAATCAACAGCAGCAATAATCAGCAGCAACAATAATCATCAACAGCAATAATCAACAGCAGCAATAATCAGCAGCAACAATAATCAACAGCAGCAATAATCAACAGCAGCAATAATCAGCAGCAACAATAATCATCAACAGCAATAATCAACAGCAGCAATAATCAACAGCAGCAATAATCAGCAGCAGCAATAATCAACAGCAGCAATAATCAACAGCAGCAATAATCAGCAGCAGCAATAATCAACAGCAGCAATAATCAACAGCAGCAATAATCAGCAGCAACAATAATCAACAGCAGCAATAATCAGCAGCAGCAATAATCAACAGCAGCAATAATCAGCAGCAGCAATAATCAACAGCAGCAATAATCAACAGCAGCAATAATCAGCAGCAACAATAATCATCAACAGCAATAATCAACAGCAGCAATAATCAACAGCAGCAGCAATAATCAACAGCAGCAATAATCAACAGCAGCAATAATCAGCAGCAACAATAATCAGCAGCAGCAATAATCATCAGCAGCAATAATCAACAGCAGCAATAATCAACAGCAGCAGCAATAATCAACAGCAGCAATAATCAGCAGCAACAATAATCGTCAACAGCAATAATCAACAGCAGCAATAATCAGCAGCAACAATAATCATCAACAGCAATAATCAACAGCAGCAATTATCATCATCAGCAGCAGCAATAATCAACAGCAGCAACAATAATCAACAGCAGCAGCAATAATCAACAGCAGCAATAATCAACAACAGCAATAATCAACAGCAGCAATAATCAACAGCCGCAATAATCAACAGCAGCAATAATAATCAACAGCAGCAATAATCAACAGCAGCAACAATAATCAACAGCAGCAATAATAATCAACAGCAGCAATAATCAACAGCAGCAACAATAATCAACAGCAGCAATAATCAGCAGCAACAATAATCATCAACAGCAATAATCAACAGCAGCAATTATCATCATCAGCAGCAGCAATAATCAACAGCAGCAACAATAATCAACAGCAGCAGCAATAATCAACAGCAGCAATAATCAACAACAGCAATAATCAACAGCAGCAATAATCAGCAGCAGCAATAATCATCATCAGCAATAATCATCAGCAGCAACAATAATCAACAGCAGCAACAATAATCAACAGCAGCAGCAATAATCAACAGCAGCAGCAATAATCAACAGCAGCAATAATCAACAGCAGCAATAATCAGCAGCAGCAATAATCATCATCAGCAATAATCAACAGCAGCAACAATAATCAACAGCAGCAACAATAATCAACAGCAGCAATTATCATCAGCAGCAGCAGCAATAATCAGCAGCAACAATAATCATCAACAGCAATAATCAACAGCAGCAGCAATAATCAGCAGCAGCAGCAATAATCAACAGCAGCAATAATAATCAACAGCAGCAGCAATAATCAACAGCAGCAACAATAATCAACAGCAGCAGCAATAATCAACAGCAGCAGCAATAATCAACAGCAGCAACAATAATCAACAGCAGCAATAATAATCAACAGCAGCAGCAATAATCAACAGCAGCAGCAATAATCAGCAGCAGCAATAATCAACAGCAGCAATAATAATCAACAGCAGCAGCAATAATCAACAGCAGCAGCAATAATCAACAGCAGCAACAATAATCAACAGCAGCAACAATAATCAACAGCAGCAGCAATAATCAACAGCAGCAATAATCAACAGCAGCAATAATCAACAACAGCAATAATCAACAGCCGCAATAATAATCAACAGCAGCAATAATAATCAACAGCAGCAATAATCAACAGCAGCAACAATAATCAACAGCAGCAATAATCAGCAGCAACAATAATCAACAGCAGCAATAATCAACAGCAGCAATTATCATCAACAGCAGCAATAATCAACAGCAGCAATTATCATCAGCAGCAATAATCAACAGCAGCAATAATCAACAGCAGCAATTATCATCAACAGCAGCAATAATCAACAGCAGCAATTATCATCAGCAGCAGCAGCAATAATCAACAGCAGCAATAATCAACAGCAGCAATAATCAGCAGCAGCAATAATCAACAGCAGCAATAATCAGCAGCAACAATAATCAACAGCAGCAATAATCAACAGCAGCAATTATCATCATCATCAGCAGCAATAATCAACAGCAGCAATAATCAACAGCAGCAGCAGCAATTATCATCATCAGCAGCAATTATCATCATCATCAGCAGCAATAATCAACAGCAGCAATAATCATCAGCAGCAATTATCATCATCATCAGCAGCAATAATCAACAGCAGCAATAATCATCAGCAGCAGCAGCAATAATCAACAGCAGCAATAATCATCAGCAGCAATTATCATCATCATCAGCAGCAATAATCAACAGCAGCAATAATCATCAGCAGCAGCAGCAATAATCAACAGCAGCAATTATCATCATCATCAGCAGCAGTGTAGCAGATCTATTCTGCAAAGACCAAATACATTAACATCGTCATATCCATTACCATGCTAAACTGTTCCGAGAGTTTTCATGATGGAAATATGACAATATGCATAAATTCTTAATGAGCCTAAAATACGCTTCATTATGTTTGAAAATGTTTGCCTCCTGAGCAGAATGGCTCTGAATCACAGTAAACCAACGGCAGAGAAAGCGGGAAACGCTCCACAGTTCTGCAGCACTTTCCCAGCGCAAACTCGCCGTCTAATATGAATTTCATGAGCAGCTCAGGACGAAAGCTTAGATTTTTCATGTTCAGCCTGGTCAGCGTTCTTAACATCTTCATTTTCTTCATAGGTGTCTGCTTTTTCCCGCAAGGCCACTGCCTTACGCACTACAATTTATGGCTGCAACTTCTCCTGGAGAAAACAAATGAGGCATTCGCTCGACTTTCAGAGTAGCCGCTGAAGCCACTGGGAGGTTTTCGCCTCATGAACATTGTTTATTATGGGGGATGCTGTGTTGTCTTGGCCGTTATCTGAAAAATGCCAGCGAAGCCCTTGAACTTGAGCTCGGCTCCGCTCGTACTGTTTTGCTTAAGGTCTTCATGAAAGCACTTACAACATACACTGTCTTTTTTGTAGCAGTAACATGCTCAAACAAGCTCTTGCTAAACGTGTTGTTTTGTTGGCACAGTGAGTTTGTTGATCTGTAATGGGATCTGAGGGGTCTTCATGAATGTTCTGCTCTTCAGCCCAGACTCCTTTATCACTGCACTGCAGATATTTTGAACACAACGTTCCCTAACGTCAGAGATACAGAAGAGTTTAAAGCTCTCGTATGATGGAAAGCAGGGTTTTTTCTTGCTTATATATTGGGACGTACTATAAGATAAAAAGAGTCTCAAATGGCATCACATTAGATATATGGTGGAGACACAAAAGAGTGTTTTTTCTATTTGTCAGATTTAGCACAAACACCCTACAAAGTGAGCATTTACTGTATTTAATTGCTGTATGAGTTCGAATAGAAATTAATCAATTCACAACACATCTTTACTTACTGTACATCATAAAGAGATTCAGTACTTAAGCAACCTCATCCTCCCTGAAGAACAACAGTCTGAACTTAACAGATATGTTGAGGTTAGTCAATCACAGCAGAGGTCATTTACAATATTAAAGGTACAGTAGCAAAAACACCCTATTTATTTCTGAGTCATTAAAAATAGACATTAAAAAGTAAACTATGGCTGTTTTGGTGCGCAGACTTCAGGAGGACATTGTTTGTCTCTTCACTTCAAATGCGCTGTTTATTGTTCATTAAATTGAAGAGTTTCACAGACCAAATAGCAACAAAACACATTATAATTAACAAACACTTGGGATAGTTGGGCTATTGTTTCTGGTGATGTGACCGGAGGAAGTTTTCCTGCTGCTTAATTGAGAGTGGCAGTGGAAGATGCAGCGCTGAAGCGCTCTCTCTCTCTCTGGGTCTCGCTCTGTCTGTATCTCTCTGTAGTTGCCCAGTTTAATGTAACTAATGTAACCTGACGCGCTTCTTTGTGTCAGGAGAATGATGGGATGTTATCAGCGCAGTGTGTGTCCGAGGGTTTGTGTACCGAGTCGTGGAGGTGACCTCCTTCAGTCGCCGCAGATCTCAGTGTTTTATGAAGATCCTCAAAAGGCAGATTTTTGTTATTCAGCAGCTTGTAATTCGCCCTATAATTCTCATCGCACAATTGGTTGACGCATTCGCTCGTCACCGTTCAGTAGATTTTGCATATGACAGCACATTTGAGAGCTGAAGTACTGCAGAGTTTGTGCTGTGACTCAGAGAATCAGAATTTACAACTTTCTACTGGGAAAAGTGCAATAGAGCACCACTTGAAGTCAGACATTTCAGTCAGGATTTCACCAAGATGTGGGTGTTTGATGTCAGCTGAGAATAGAGATGTATACAGTTTTTTGGTAAAGTAAATGGTTGACAATCATGGTAGCATTACCATTTTGTTTCTTTATATATCATCTTCCAAACATCAGAAAACAGAGCGCCTCAAGGTTTTGGAAGCCGGAGATATTAAGCAGGAAAATCCCAGATCTGACTGTTTCTAGATAACATTTGTACATTTCATATCATGTGACTTGTTTCCTGAAGCAACAAAGTGCTTTACTGGACATAATTCAGCAGAGATGTTTCATATCTGGGCACAAAAAAAAACAAAAAAAAACTTGAAGTGATTTGATGTGAAAATGCTTCCTTGTGTATCTGTTGTGTGTGTGTGTGTGTGGTACTGGAGGAGGGTAAATCCTTTCCCAGCGTGCTGAGTGTTGGCGGCAGTGTTTGGCCGTGGGCCGTTCTCTCTCTCTCTCTGTTGTGTCCGTCAGGCCTGTAAGTGTGTCCTCGGGCAGTGATCAGCAGAAGCCCTGTATGCCTGGACACACATGAAAGATAGAGAGAGAGAGAAAACGAGGGAAAGACAGAACAAAGTGGAAATTGGTGATATAGTTAAAGGCAGAGTTTGTAAACACACAGCCCTATAAAGCAGCTGTTCAGTCACAGGTCTGTTCTAATATTAATATCTGTCCATATAATCATGTATAGTTACAATAATAAATAAATTAGTCAAATTTATTTGTGTTGCACATTTCACAATACACGTCATTTTTAAAGCAGCTTCACAGAAAGTCATACTGCCTTAGTGCTTTACCATAATGGAAGTTTTAGTGCTGGGCGATATGAGGATATAAAACCATACGAGCGATCCTACAGATTGAGATCTAGATATATTGAATTTATAGTGTTGTCTAACATATATATCTGACTCGAGCACATCTGAGCGTTCAAAGGCAATTAAGAGATTTGAATATTGGTCGGTTTTGTTCTCTTAAGAGATTTAGTAGCACTTCATTTTACAGTCCTGTTCCGCATGTACATACTGTGTACTTATAGTAATTACATTATACATTATATTAGATTATTTTAAGATGCCTTTGTTACACTGTAATTATACATTTAAGTACTGAGTAATATGTACTTACTATATGATTAGGGTTTGGTTTAGGGTTAGTTACTAGTTACTACTATAGTAACTACATGTAACGTGTTATAATGACACTGTAAAATAATGTTACCTTATATTATAGTAATATATTATTTATAATATATCATTAGAATATATTATAGTAATTCCTTGAACCTAAACCCTAAACCCATGAAGTAACCTTATATTATCCAGTAGTTTCTTAGGTAAGTGCACGTGCTGTAAAATAAAGTGCAACCAGAGATTTGAATATTGGTCGGTTTTGTCCATAGTAAGAATGAGCTCATCTCAGTAGTATTAATGAAAATAAGATCAGATGTTTCAGGTGAAAAGTCTGATGCTCGGACACATGCCTGTGTTCAGAAGTAATTAACAAATTCTGGTAATGGTTGCATCAATAAAGATGCAATCCGGTGCCTTGATTAAAACATTAACCACTTGTTAAAGAGTCTGAATTGAGTTTTATTTTCCAAATTTAATTAGAAGTCTTTTAAGCAATGATGTTGAGAAATATATGGTACAGAATTACTCTAACGTGATGCCGTTTTCTACTGTGGTTGAAAATGACTAAAACATTTTGGTCACCTCTAGTAATTTAAACAGGGAGCTGCTAGAATGTCAGCACATAATGATTTAATTAAGTGTTTGATTATGATTTACTTTTTTAACTTTAGTTAGTGTGTAATGTTGCTGTTTGATCATAAACAACATCTGCAAAGTTACGACTCAAAGTTCAATGCAAAGAGAGATATTTTCTTTTACAGAAATCACTTTTTAAACGGCTGGTAGGGACTACAACGAGCTTCTTCCTGGGTTGGTGACATCACAAACCCTAATATTTACATAAACCCCGCCCCCGAGAACACGCAACAAAGGGGGCGTGGCCATGTTGGGCTGCTTTAGAGAAGAGGAAGAGTTGTTGAACAATGTAAGGCTGAACACTTTTGTCATTTTGGCTGCGTGAGATTCTCCAGCTTTGTTGTTGTTGAGCAACTGAAGCGTGAGCTGTTAAAGCCCCGCCTTCTTCTGGAAAGGGGGGCGGGAGCAGCAGCTCATTTGCATTTAAAGGGACACGCACAAAAACGGTGTGTTTTTGCTCACACCCAAATAGGGGCAAATTTGACAAGCTATAATAAATGATCTGTGGGGTATTTTGAGCTGAAACTTCACACACACATTCTGGAGACACCAGAGACTTATATTACATCTTGTGAAAGGAGCATTATAGGTCCCCTATAAGCAGTGATCTACACTATGAGTAAGGAGTGATGTAGTCTTTAATCTGAGCGCTGAAGAACCTGATACTGACCTGAGATCCACCGTAAGTTCAGAGCGCGGGTGAGAAACCTGACACCAGTTCAGCCGGGTGGAGATGTGTTGGTTAACGCTCAAGGCTGATAGACAACACCAGACCCGTCCAGACCATGACATGTTAGCCCAACTACCCGGCCGTCCATTTGAATGAACTGGAGCAGAGGGAATGCTGAACATCGCAGCGTTCACGTGAAACACAGGAGCCATTCAGAGCCATGCAATTCCTGAAGAGTGAAGCTGCTGTGATGATAGTGGTTGAGCTGATTATTGCCTTATGCATGGCAGAAATAGACTGTGGTTTTATCTGAGACCCTAAACTGAGACCAGATGCTTACCATGGCCATATTTATGTGGTTTTGAGGAGTCTTTAGACCAACAACACAAGATGAAGGCTTCAACTCTGCTGCAGGATTGCTGGTTTGATCCCTGCAAGATGTACACCATCACCACTGATGTTCCTGTGCTGTCGTTACATCAGTCGACCACTAGCTTGGTCAGGACATGTCAAAGGGATTGTCACTTTTTAAAAAGCCAATAGGTTGTAATTATGCCACATGAGCAATGATTTGCTACTTACTAGTCGTTGCATGTGGTATCAGACGGCGGGATGTTTACATTCAAGACAGCATTTGATGAGTCATCAGTATTTTCGCTCTTTTAGACATGGACAAGACTCGCTTTCTAATTTCATTGGGTCTGTATATGTCCAGTACTGTATTTATCCTAGATAGGGACTGAACATGATCAGATGGACACATCCCGACTCTGGTGATGGACTTCATGGAACAGAGCCCGTGGCGGAGACGTGACACACTCTAAATTATTTTTATCTGTGCTGTCTGTTAATCGCCCTGATCTGCATTGCTCATCAGTCGCTAATTTCTTTCATTCAAGGTCAGGAGACATTGTTAGGGTGAAAGACGCCCAAACCGAGCCAGAAGACTGTAATGCAGAGAGACAGGAAGAGCGAGAGGACGAAGATAAAGACAGAGAGAAGGAGAACAGGATCGTCTCCGAGCTCTTTTATGCTCCTAATGACTGCATGTGCGACTAGTTCTGAAGAATGAAGCATGAAGTGAGATGGTCCCACCCGAAGTGTGTTATGATTTTGGGTTGGGATAAGACGGTTTGGCTGGTCTGGGATCAGCACAGTTAATTGCTATGTGACAAAAGAACAAGAGTCAGAGAGGAGAGTGGAATGTGTGCGGCGGTATTAAATAACTCTTACCTGACACACACACACACACACACACACACACACACACACTGGTTCCGCTGATTTGCAGCTCTCATATTACATTACACATGCATTTCTAGCCAATGAGTGATCAGCCTGTGGCTGCCGGCGGCGTCGCTCTGCACCTCTGTGAGTGATTCATGAGTATGCTGTGTAAAGTCAATGACTCTCTGCTCTTAAACGCTGCCATAAAGTTTCCCAAACTCCCCGCCGTCATTTCGTCTGCAGCGGCCCCTCAACACTCGTTTTTAGAGCTGAACATGCTCTTTTACCTGCCTGTGAGGGATGACGGAGCGTATTTACAACCGCGACTCTCGCTCTCTCTCTGACAGTCTTTCTCTCGGGATGTTTATCCCTGTACGTGAGAGAGAGAAAGGTCATTGGTGGGTTTGGTTTAGAAGAATCCCAGTTAATCTGTTTGTGAAATCACAATCAAGACTTGCCATCACTGAACAACAGAGGAGGAAGGTTTCATGTTTAATTTCATTTAAAGTTTCATATTTTTTTTTTTTTTTTTTTTACAATTAAACCTGAAGTGTGTAGTTTCTCCAAGAATTGCAATGACTGTTTGCAAAGACTCCCCTGTCAGCCATTGGTCAATCACACTTCACCTCCACATCCGTTCTACAGAAATCCCCAGATTTCGCCTCCATAGAAGTGCAGAACAAAGTCGGCAGATCGGTGTGATTCTGGTTCTGTTTCAGGCCAGCATTCAGCGGCTGTTATCAGCTTACCTCAGTATGTGTGTGAGTGTGTGAGTGTGTGTGTAGGGGCTGGCAGGAGGAGTTTGTGCTGCTCTCTGGAAGCCTCAAATCCAGCTCTAGTCTGGACTTAAAGCCCGGCTTAATGACTAGGCTGATTCACTGGCATCTCTGCACTGCGCTCAGCCTCTCTGAGCCGCTCCACACACCCGCAGCCAAACACACGCGTGACCTGCCAGCATCACCGTGTGAATGTGAGTCGCTCGCACATGCTGGAGTTTTGAAGGTTAGCTGTGCGTGGGATTGTCTGTGATTCTGTGCGGTGTTGAGCTGTCATTGAGTTAATTAGTTATTTATCTGAAGATGAACGGAAATCTCTGCTAAACCCATAACAAACATTATTTCTGTTTTAATTTCTGACATGCCAAGCCACTCAAACAGACAGATCAGTGCTCTGAACACCACTGTCACCCTATGAAATCCGTTTCATTTTTTCACAAATACCGTATTTCGGTTTTAATTTTTCTGGATTCCATTTTTTTCCGTGATTTATTTTTATTTTTTTCTGCATCATGAAAATCATAGGGCTGTAGTCACAATGGTTCAGTTCAGGAAGTCGACCCTGGAAGGAGTATGTTGACATTAAAAATGACGCTGCTGTGGAAGCTTGTTTCCGCCGCTGAATAAAAAATTTAAAAGGTAATTGCAACTTTTTATCTCACAATTCTGACTTCATCGCCATTGTGTGATAGTCGCAATTGTGAGTTGTAAAGTCAGAATTGTGATATAAACTCGCAATTCTGAGAAAAGAAGTCAAAATTGCATGATATAACAAAAAAAAAAAATTGCAATTGCAATTCCGACTTGAAATTCCGACTTTATAACTCACAATTCTGACTTTATAACTTGCAAGTCCGGCTTTATAACTGGCAATTGTCTTCTTTTTTTATTCTGTGGTGGATACAAGCTTCCATACACTTCGGCTTCCATTTTAGGAATTTGATCTAATGAAGTACACCAGAGCTGTGCTGTGATTTTGACCCTGGTTTAACCCTGGATGTGGAACAGAAGTTAGTCATGTTAACTGTGTGTGTTAATGATCAATGAGCTGGCCTTGTTCAGGAATGGAGAGGTGCACTGACCACCAGAGAGAGTGTGTGTGTGTGTGTGTGTGTGTGTAATTCATGCTGTTCTAGATTGTTCTGTTTGACTCCATTTGGTGCTGAATAGACGTTGCTGACAACAACAGAACTGCCTTGACAGAGAAAAACACAAAGAAAGCCGTGTGTTTGTGCGCGATGTCACCTCACGCTTAAGCTTGCTGCCAGCGTTGACCTCAGCAGTGTCGAAGCGAGCGTTTATTACAGCTGCAGTGGAAACATGTTCACTCTTTCTTTCTGTTCTGTTCTCTGCGGCCCTCAGCACACTCTCTTCTGTTAGTATTTAAAGCTGAAGTGTGGCATTTCTGTGTCTCTAGCATCACCAAACAGAACTGAAATAGAATTACTCCTATCGTCTGCCATTGCTGACACTCACACTGTTGGTTGAGTTAATGCTCAGATGCTCAAACATGAAAAGTGATCCTGAATGTGTGAATTTTTATGTGCGGATCACTAGTACTGTACATAGGTGTTAACTTCAAGCATACTTGATACAGTTAAAAGTATATTTCTAATTATACCTGCAGTATAAGAAGTTCACTTGTAGTATAGTTTACAGTAGACTTGCAACTGCACACTTAAAAGTATACTTTTATAAACTAAAAAGTAGGCCACTTTAGTTCCAAGAAGTATTCCAGTATACTGATATTAGTATACTTCCTACATAAAGTATACTTGGGAAGCATACTTGGAACTTTACTCATAATACAATTGACTTGAAGTATGCTTTTTTGTAAGGGTTATTTTAACATAAAAATGACACACTTCAGCCTTGAGTCGACGTAGTGTTCTCAGTGGGCTTTACTTTCCATTGCAGTCAGGGGTGGACGATGTGTGTGTGTGTGTGTCCTGCCAAATGTGGGTCATTTTTATGGCTTATCACCTCCTGCAGATGTGGACAGTAAAACTCTGCTGACCAGAAAATCTGCAGATTTGGCCTCAACAAAACACTCACATCAGTGCCATTAAACACCCTTTACCGTGTGTGTGTGTGTGTGTGTGTGTGTGTGTGTGTGTGTGTGTGTGTGTGTGTGTGTGCACGCTGCAGTGATTGCAGGTTGTGACAGGCTGTAAGTCTGCGCTCTGCTCTTTTCTTTCTCCTACAGTGTTATCTGAGATGTACGCCTGAGGAAATACAACATGCACATGAACTGTTTTCATTCAACATGAAGATTTTAACTTCAGATACAAGCATAAAGGCAAATACAAGAATTACAATAAAAACGTTGTTTGAAATGATCAGTTTTAAAAACAAGACAAAAAAAAATAAAGGTTCCAGACATTCTTATTATCTTACACAAATTTGCTTCTCAAATCTTTCTCGTTTAGATATTTTCACTAATAAAACAGACACAAATACTGACTGAGGCAGTGATTTTCCAGTGTAGTGCTTCAAATGTCACGCCAAACTCTGAAGTTTTGCCATTTTATTAGAGAGAACTGGTTGCTTTAGTGTTGTCAGCGCTCGCTGGAATCACAGGTATGTCAGGAGATCATTGAGAGATATACGGCAGACTGTCAGCTGATGGTGTTGTGTCACTCACAGACACAACGCAGTGGATTTATTGTGTAATAACATACAGGCCTCATTTGACTGAAACATGAGAGCCGTTGAGTTTCCAGCAGCAGAGCAGTGAATCTGTGCGTTACCTGTCTGACAGGTTTCCACAGGTGATCAGGTAAACACACAGCCTGTGTGGATGTGCCTCAGGATCTGGGCTTCGCTGTTCAGTCTGATTCTCAGAACACCTCCTGTTTTAATCTTCTTACCTTGACTGCAGAAGTCAACTCTTGAATAGCACTCGCACCGGCCCTGGGCTAGTCAGAGGACACGGCTGTTTCCAACTTAATTGGATTTCTGAGGAGTGAAAAGCAGAAATTCTTGGCATGAATCAGAGAGGTTGTGGTTCGGATATAAAGGCTGTGGTGCTGGTGCGGTTGGGTCCTCAAAGTTTCCTCTCACAAAACTTTCTTTCAGCAAAGATGTTATTTTATTACTATAGAAAATGATTATTTAATTGGGCAAAAGGTACAGATTATTGGTTGAATTTCTCAGTTGTCCAGAGAAGGGCCGTAACCACCATAGTCCCCTCCAATAATTAGAAATTGTCCCCCCTATTTTTGAAATTCTTGCACTGTCCTGCTGCTCTTCATTACGCAGTTATGTTGTTAGGATGACAAAAAGGTTTAAAAGTTACATTTCTAGTCTGGTGACTGGTCTGCCTCACTGGTCTAACCGCGCTCGTCAATGTCAAAATGATTGAGATGGCCAATTAAATCAAAATAGGCGAGGTTTACTGTTCACAGAAGCAAAATGTGAATTCCAGTGCAAAGTCAGTTTAACGCTGAAAAAGAGTGAGGTAAGATGTAAATAGTAGGGCTGGGAGAATAAATCTATGCATCATGATCATGGATCGATTCTGAGATTTTCCGAATGCATCGTGATTCTCGATTCTCGATTCTGAGCTTAGTTTTTAACAGCAGATGGCGCTCTAGGCTAGTTTTTAACCGCACACTCAAATGCTCATGAAGAAGAGCGCTCGTGCGTTCGGATGAGTCTGAGAATGTATTTGCACCTCAGAATGCTTTTATGACGCGAGATCAATGTAAACACCTTGTGATTCACTTCAACCTTTTCGAACTTTATGATTATTTTATAGAAGGTTCAAGTGGTGTGTGAGAGGAACTGGAAGGAACACTAAGCTCAGAATCGATTCCAGAGAGACAATCGCGATGCATTCGGAAAATATCCATGTTGAAAGAAGTGTTAAAAGATCAACAGTGACATGCAGTGATTTTTCTCAAATATGGCCATTTTGAATTGAAAATATGCATTTACGTGATTCAAGTAATTCCTGAGTGTGACTTTTATGTTTGACGCATCAGGCATACAAATGAAAGTAGCCTATATGTGTGCATATTTTAATGTAAATTCATGCAAAATGATTATTAGAATTAGACTAGAATTTCCTTCACTCCTCTGTTTATTTATGCTTCATAAAAAATGGGTCCTCCCCAATGTTCAAGACATGGTTGCGGTTAACGAGTTGGCTTGAGCACATCCAGACCGTGAGCAGAGCTGACGCCAAAACATTTGTTAAAAAGTCATTGTGAAATTCAGCTGGTTAAGCTAGTTAAGAAACCTGTTGGGGACGCCAGAGCAGAACACACGCTGGTCATTTCAACGGGGTGACAACTTCTCGCAACTTCCAACCACTGCATATGAGACATTCATTTTTCACTGTCATCTCACCTGGGCTTCATCCAGACTCCGAGCCGGGCAGGAGATTATACGAGAACGAGATCTCACACTCTCAGCACATTGGCGGACCACACTTCCTCAAACGCATCTGAGAAATCTCAAACACTGCGACAGCTAGTTGAAGTACACCATCCTCCCTGGACCCCATTATCACACACACACACACGCTTCTTCGACTCACCTAGTCATCATTTTCCCACTTCTTAACTCAGTCTTTTCATATTCTTTTCCTGTTTTGTAAATCAGCTTATGTCCAGATTCCTGCCACTGTGATATAGACGCAGGTGAAGCGTTGCACGTCCAGGCCTCGCTGCCCTTTCCACAGCGCTTTTCACCCGTTTATTCCTGAATTCATCAGCGCTCAGCCATACCAGAGCTTTCCGCTTAGATGATTACCTGTGGAAACGCTTTGCTCCCTTGAACAGGGAAACTGCATTTTTATTCATATCCTGACATTTCATGGCTACCGCCATATGAACACATCAAACTTTTCCCCTATGCGGTGTGGAAGAGAAAAACATTGTGTCAGGTAATCGCGTATGAAGTGGCATAGCAGCGTTTTATTGTCGGGGAGAGAGATTGCGGTGAGTAAAAGTGAGAATGAGAGATTGGTGCTGGCAGTGTCGCGAGCGGGAGCCGCTCACGTTCGTGGGTAATTATATGCTGCCGACTCGTGTCTTTTGTTCTTAACCGCTGTAAAATGGTGCGGAAGGAAAGCGTGGGGACAGGTTAAACTACAGAGGAGACGTCTCATCAGTAAACCAGCCGGCCGACTCTCTTTTTCTCTTTCTCTCGCTGCCGTCAGGGAGCCATTATCAAAGGCTGTGAGTGTGGAGTAGGTCAGACTCACCCTGTCTTTGTTAGGAGGGCGGGACGACTCGTGTGTGAAGAGAAGGTGCGGCTGCATTTCAAAAGCTCTAGGCCCTGCGTGACATCATAAAACCCGCCCAATCAGCACATAAAGAAAAGCGTGTTGTGTGATTGGGGGCAGTGGGACTGTGAACGCCCTGCGGGAGCCTCTTGATTGTTTGATCTTGACAATGGAAGAAAAGAGTAAAACACTGCTCATTTAATTTTTTACTGCCACAGCGGTACTTCAGCTTTTCCAGTAACAAGCTACGTTTTCCTACACGTAGTGATGTAGCACGGCAGACGCGCCAATGTCCCGTCGTATCGCACACGCAGCTTTTACAGCAGTGTGAGCTGATGCAATAACCACACTATTTTCACTATTCCCCCCCATATTAAATATGAACAAATTGCTCTTCTGTGTGTTGTTACGGTGACAAAAAGTTGAAAAAGTTCTATTTTTAGGCTTCTCTGCCTCAGTGATCTAATAGCAAAATTATTGAGTTCAACATGGTAATGGATATGACAATCAGTTTGGAACAATCAGAGGGTGAGTAAATGATGACAGAATTTTAATTTTTGGGTGAACTATCCCTTTAAGGACCCAACTGTGCCATCTAGAGTTTCATGACAGAACTTTGTATTGAGATGGCCAATCAAATCAAAGAAGGCTTTAATGTTCACAGAAATCCAGCACTGTGCTGCAGTTTTAACTGTGATAAAGCGTGAGGTAAGATATAAGTAGCTAAACATTTAATATTTGACAACTGAGATTATCTGAATGAAGAAACATTAATGCAAGTCATTTTTAGCATAATATGCATACGATTAAGAGTGATTGTGTGCATAAAGTAAAAAAAAATATTTGCAAATAGTTCTGTCAGAACCACTATATTCAAATATGATTGATAATGCATAGAGTTTGTATTGGCGGTATGATTCTGCTCTGGGCAAGAACTCCCTGCGCATCCATGCAGCCTAGCATGGATAAGAGCAGGGAGAGCAGCAATAATCCCCCAAAACAAAACCATATGCTGAAATCCCCCAACACAAACAGACTGCGAAAATCTGAATGCCATGTTTCCTTAAAATGCAGTTACCTGAATGAGCCCAGTCCTGTAAAAACAATGACTTCATTTATTTATTAATTTTTATTTTTAAATGGGGAAAACTTACACCCCTAGCGGCAGCAATCTGAGCATGTTGTAAATCACAGACTAGTATAAAACTAATATTAAACTAGCGACAGTCTGGTCGGGGAAGCATACACTCGTTGCCTAATACATAACATTTTTTTTTTCCTCCTATTGGGGGAAGTTTACACCCCTAGCGGCAGCAAATCTGATACAACAATTATGTTGTAAATCACACACTAGTATTAAACTAGTGGTAGTCTGGTTGGGGACACATACACCTGCAGCAATAGCTCTGAGTTAGATGCAGCGTGCAGCTAAGCAATGAAATACAGTGCTTCCTCATTCATGAACATGATTTCTGCTCCCGTTGGTGAGCGTGTTTCCAAATGCAACTAAAGCTTTAAGAACAGCTTGTTCCCAATAGCGACTATAGCTTTAAGAACAGTGTGTTTCAATAGCGACTGTAGCTTTAAGAACAGCGTGTTTCAATAGCGACTATAACTTTAAGAACAGCGTGTTTCAATAGCGACTATAACTTTAAGAACAGCGTGTTTCAATAGCGACTATAACTTTAAGAACAGTGTGTTGCAATAGCGACTGTAGCTTTAAGAACAGCGTGTTTCAATAGCGACTGTAGCTTTAAGAACAGTGTGTTTTAATAGCGACTGTAGCTTTAAGAACAGTGTGTTTTAATAGCGACTGTTGCTTTAAGAACAGTGTGTTTTAATAGTGACTATAACTTTAAGAACAGTGTGTTTCAATAGCGACTGTAGCTTTAAGAACAGCGTGTTTCAATAGCGACTATAACTTTAAGAACAGCGTGTTTCAATAGCGACTGTAGCTTTAAGAACAGTGTGTTTTAATAGCGACTGTAGCTTTAAGAACAGTGTGTTTTAATAGCGACTGTTGCTTTAAGAACAGTGTGTTTCAATAGCGACTGTAGCTTTAAGAACAGTGTGTTTTAATAGCGACTGTTGCTTTAAGAACAGTGTGTTTTAATAGCGACTGTTAAAACACTGTTGCTTTAAGAACAGTGTGTTTCAATAGCGACTATAGCTTTAAGAACAGTGTGTTTCAATAGCGACTGTAGCTTTAAGAACAGTGTGTTTTAATAGCGACTGTTAAAACACTGTTGCTTTAAGAACAGTGTGTTTCAATAGCGACTATAGCTTTAAGAAGTGTGTTTCAATAGCGACTATATCTTTAAGAACAGTGTGTTTCAATAGCGACTATAGCTTTAAGAACAGCATGTTTCAATAGCGACTATAGCTTTAAGAAGTGTGTTTTAATAGCGACTATAACTTTAAGAACAGCGTGTTTCAATAGCGACTATAACTTTAAGAACAGTGTGTTTCAATAGCGACTGTAGCTTTAAGAACAGCATGTTTCAATAGCAACTATAACTTTAAGAACAGCGTGTTTCAAAAGCAACTATAACTTTAAGAACAGTGTGTTTCAATAGCGACTGTTGCTTTAAGAACAGCGTGTTTCAATAGTGACTATAACTTTAAATAGCGACTATTTAATAGCGTTTCAATAGCGACTATAGCTTTAAGAAGTGTTTCAATAGCGACTATAACTTTAAGAACAGCGTGTTTCAATAGCGACTATAACTTTAAGAACAGTGTGTTTTAATAGCGACTATAACTTTAAGAACAGTGTGTTTCAATAGCGACTATAGCTTTAAGAAGTGTGTTTCAATAGCGACTATAACTTTAAGAACAGCGTGTTTCAATAGCGACTATAGCTTTAAGAAGTGTGTTTCAATAGCGACTATAACTTTAAGAACAGCGTGTTTCAATAGCGACTATAGCTTTAAGAAGTGTGTTTCAATAGCAACTATAACTTTAAGAACAGCGTGTTTCAATAGCAACTATAACTTTAAGAACAGTGTGTTTCAATAGCGACTGTTGCTTTAAGAACAGCGTGTTTCAATAGTGACTATAACTTTAAATAGCGACTATTTAATAGCGTTTCAATAGCGACTATAGCTTTAAGAAGTGTGTTTCAATAGCGACTATAACTTTAAGAACAGCGTGTTTCAATAGCGACTATAACTTTAAGAACAGTGTGTTTCAATAGCGACTATAACTTTAAGAACAGTGTGTTTTAATAGCGACTATAACTTTAAGAACAGTGTGTTTTAATAGCGACTATAGCTTTAAGAACAGTGTGTTTCAATAGCGACTATAGCTTTAAGAAGTGTTTCAATAGCGACTATAGCTTTAAGAACAGCGTGTTTCAATAGGAACTATAGTAACGCACATTGCCAATACGATCGCAAAAGCTTTGCACAAACATTTTTTTACTGAGAATGACTAGAAGCCTAAGCAACACTGATAGCCTTAGCAATAGCAAGTTTCCAATACCTGATAGGTATGAGCATTAAAAGGAACTTAGCTTAGCTTCGTGGAAACATTCAGAGATGAAGCAGAGTGAAGTAGCCGGCTGTGACGTGGACGCTTGATCTTCTCTTGATATCCTTCTTCATGCAGGGAGTGCAGATCCATCTAAACTTGTTCTTGAGTCAGTCATAGTATAATTTCATTGAGTGAGTCCATGTCTAATTGCAGCAATGCGAGAAGCAAAGCTAACTCAGTCACAAATCAGGCGGCTTATGATCAATGCTGCGAATTTGCGTGTTCAAGAGGTGAAATCCATGTGGAGAACGAGTCCCTCTCACTTAGAGGGGCATTATAGGTCCCCTATAAAATTGTACAGATGCTGTACTATTTTTATAGGGGACCTATAATGCCCCTTTTCACAAGATGTAATAGAAGTCTCTGGTGTCTCCAGAAAGTGTCTGTGAAGTTTCAGCTCAAAATACCCCACAGATCATTTATTATAGCTTGTCAAATTTGCCTCTATTTGGGTGTGAGCAAAAACACACCGTTTTTGTGTGTGTCCCTTTAAATGCAAATGAGCTGCTGCTCCCGCCCCCTTTTCCAGAAGAGGGCGGAGCTTTAACGGCTCGCGCTTCGGTCGCTCAACAACAACAACGCTGGAGAATCTCACGCAGCCAAAATGACGACAGTGTTCATCCTTACATTGTTCAAACCGGAGTCGACACTGATGGAGAGACTCAGGAAGAAGTTACAACTTTTAGACGTTTCTGAATGGTTAGTGGATAAATTTATGCAGTTGCTGTGGAGTTGATTCAACTCATCCACTAGCATGTGCCGTCATGTTCATCTTTTGTGTTGAATTGACCCTCGTTTGTGAAGCAGTCCGGCGTAAAATGGCGGCATGTCAACAACTCTCTACTACAACAACTCTTCCTCTTCTCTAAAGCAGCCCAACATGGCCACACCCCCTTTGAGGAGTGTTCTCGGGGGCGGGGTTTATGTAAATATTAGGGTTTGTGATGTCACCAACCCAGGAAGAAGCTCGTTATAGTCCCTACCAGCCGTTTAAAAAGTGATGTCTGTAAAAGAAAATATCTCACTTTGCATTGAACTTTGAGCGTCGTAACTTTGCAGATGTTGTTTATGATCAAACAGCAACACTAACTAAAGTTAAAACTGTGAAGTCATAATCAACCAACCCTTTAATGTAAATTTATCTGATTGCTTCTAAACTATATCACCCAATAGTTATCTATTTCTGAAGTCTTACTCAGTGTAGATGGTTCAGTTTTATTATAGTTTCATTATTATTATCTTGTGATGTAACTGCTTTATCAACAGAGTAGCTTGACTGTAGATCTGAGGAGCTCGTAGCTGGACAAACTAGTTTTATTCAGCGCACATGAAGGATTTGCATAGAGTTGAATGGTTTCCAAATGATCTCGAGAAGAACACGAGGGGAGAATGTTTGGAAACAAAGGCTCACCTTAGCAGTCCTTAATTGTTAAAGTTCCTCGGCTTAGACGTGCCAGTGTCTGATTTCAGCTACTACCTTCATTCACGTCTCAGTCCACTGAGGGCTGTGTTTCAGTATTCAGAGGGAAGGAGATGTGTAACTCTGTGTGAACCTCTTAAAAAGTGATTTGTAAAGACTCAGCAAAACCCCTCGTGAGACTGAAAGCAGATGTGAGGGTCAGAGGTGTTTTTGGGTTATTGATGTCATGCGGAGGTTTTCCAGTGCAAAGGCGGCTGTAAAACATCATCTGTGCCTGACGGAGCTCTTACAGGCCATGTGCAGGGCAGATTTCAGCCTTAAATCACAAGAATTTGTATGTTACATAAAGAAAATGAAGGACAGTTTTGCACTCATTACTGTAATGCAGTGTTGAGAATTATCCTGCTCACTACTGATATATTTTGACAGCAATATAGTTATATTTTTTTAATTAGTAGTCAAAAAGTAGTTTTAGAACGGGCGGAGTAGTTTTACATTTTTTATTGTTTATTTATTTAGTTATGTCTGTGTGCTTCATGCGAATGGCTGTGTGCATGCAGCGATTCAGCCAGAGCGGTGGAAGTGATTTTGTTCAGGCACGTCGACGGCTCCTCCAGCGAGGGGTTAAGGAGTATTTTGACAGTCTCTGAAGGTGTTGCTTTCAGCTGTTTTAATTGGTAGGAAATCCATTTACAATGTGTGCGTTTTTGACATTTTGCTCTACGAGCAGAAAATAACTTTGTGCCCTTCAAAAAGACTGCTTCTGCCTTTTTACATGAATAATGTTAATAGTGAGATTAGACTCTCAGGAGTCCACTGCACTAACACACAAAGATTGCTTTAAAACATATGTAAACCTGCGGTCAAAACACCACGCAGCCGTAAAACGAAGCACTCAGGCACGGTGGAGGAAGTGACACGTATTGTTTAGCTACAGACAAGTGTCACCTTTTGTTATTTCTACATAATTGAACATTATGTTTTAGGTAAAAGTGAGAGAAGCCATTTAGCCGTCATCACAGCTGTCTGTTTGGTTTTGAAAGTCACCGAAGTTGCAAAGTCATTTGGTTTTTCTCTCTTTCTTCAACATTATGCTGTTAAACTGCTATGGGCTTTTACCATTTTAGTTCTGGCTAATCTTTTGCTGTTTAAGTCATGGAGAGAGAGACTTGAGTTTACTTCTACACTAACATCAATTTGTCTTTTGAACTGTAAAAAATAACCCAGTGTATAACTGTTATGCTTTTATTTTTCATTTATGTTTATTTTTTATTCTCCCTCCAGCGGGAGTTCTTCTCTATATCAGTGTTTCTGAACTCCCTGAAACGCCTCCATCTTGAGTTTTCTTCACAATATTCCTCATTTAAGTAATTCATACGCAGAATAAAGGGGCGGGGCCTGGTTGAGTTAGTTAGTAGTGTGTTGAAACTGGCGGTTATGGTAAGGGGCGGGACATTTCCCAAACACCAATCACAACACACTGCTCCAGCCGACCAATCAGAGCACACTGTGCTTTTCAGAAGGAGGAGCTTCATAGAGACAGGAAGTGTTACTGACAGACTGGGAAGAGAGGAGCTGCAACAATGGAGAATATGAGGAAAATAATCAACATTCAAGCAGGAAAACCTGCTCTAGTAGAGCCCAAAAAAAGGCATAAATTGGCCTCTTTAATGTTTTTTTGAAACTAAACAGGACTTGAAAGTTGTTGCAGCTTTGTAAAGCGCATTAATGTTTAATAAAGTAACCATTATTGAGTTTATGAACGGTTGTCTGTTGCTAAACAACTTGACATTCTAGCACCACTTTGGCCCTGAGCTTCATGACACAAGGGTGAAACTGTGCTGAGCCCCTTTTACAATTACAAGTGCGGATAAAAAGAAAAGAAAATAGCAGATCTTAATAGAACGGAGCAGAATAAAACATTGCGGAAATAATAAAACCGAGCAGAAGCAAAGTTTTATTTATGAGATCTCTAGTGAAGTTGATTAATCTGACGCTGTCTCTGACTAACCTTCTGTAAAATAACATTTTCCCATTTTACCCCAAACAACACGAGCACTATTTGTGTTTCTTCGCCTTGATTGGATCATTATTTGTGTTTTTCAATTTAGTTCAGCAGCTGATGGCTTTATGATTGATTCCTTCGCCTCCCACCAAACTGTTTTCCACATCTGGCCAGTTTGCAGTATTAGGAATCGATTGTTGACTTTTAATTTGAGAATTTGTGTCCTGCACTTTTACTTCACATGATTTTTCTCTTTCTCAATCACTGTTAATGAGTGGGTGTTTATGAGCGTGTGGGGATGGAGCTGTTAACCTGTGTTTATTGGGGACTGTGAACGGGCTTTGCCCTTGAGGTTTTATCAGGCACAATAATTATTTTATTATGTAAATGAAGAGCAGGCTATTATTTCATTAGCAAGGCTGAATATTTGCAGCCATAGATTAGTATGCAAATCATCCCCGTTAGTGTCCTTGCAGCCACGCTGAATGTAGGAGGCGCGTTCGGGCCCATCTGGAGCGGAGCGGCACGTTATGGACTCATTAAAGCGCTCTGCCCGTCTGTGCCGCACAATGGACTGAGGTGAGCGCCGTGAAATGCCAACGGGCCATGAAAGATGTTCGCTGCATAAGGCAGTGGGATTGTGGCGATCTGGACCTCCTGAATAGCCGCTTCCCCATTTAAACAGATGAATTCTGTCCTCGGCACAGAGACGGGGGTTGTTGTCAGCGCTCTGTCCTCGGGCCAGCTATCCGCGGTTATTCCGGCCCCTCGGCAGAGCCAAGCGCGTCAAAGAGAGTCAGATGGTGTGTGGAGGTGTTTGGTTTGTGATGCTGAAGAGTATTATGTGTGTGCGTATGTGGGCAGAGCTCAATTTCCTGTGCTGTAGATAAATTAAACACTGCGAGACGAGTTAGTGGGTGTCGTATTATGTCTTGAATTTGAAGATGTTCTGCTTTGGTTCGGGAGTCTCTTTGTTTGGCTAGGCATTTAAAACTACACACACACACACACACAGGCCTTCACAGACATACATTGAACCAATATCAAGCACTTACAGAGGCACTAAACTCTGAGACGGTGTTATTTTAGTTATTTATTTCATGTTTTTACTCGTGTCTGACCTCGACGGACTGAACAGAAGAAATGAACACCTCAAAGAGGGCGGAGCCTCGGAGCCACACCCACCTATTACATCATCACCATGGAGCAATGGTGGTTCAGAGGCATTTACCAGCAGGAACAAACTTTTCCAGAAAGTTACCTTTGGCAAACTGTTCTGAACTCCTGAAATGAACATAAAATGAACTTCGTTTTGGTCTGATTTTTTTGTTTAAAATGACATCACACCACTTCTTTCGTTTTTTTGTTGTTGTTTTTTTTGTGGTATTTGCACTTTTAAACAAAACCCATCCTATTATCACCCTTATGATGGTTTTAATTTGATCAATAATCGGCTAATATATCATTATATGTTGTTGTTAGAGGTTTGAGGCTCATAATGTCACTTTTATTAGTGCTCTCGAATGCATGTGAAATGACATGTCTTTTAATTTTGTGCGTCTGAAATGATATTAGCATGACATGGCACTAAGTCTGAGGATTAGCAGTAAATGACAGCAGTATTATTAGTCCGTCTGTATAATCACTCAGATTAAGTGTGCAGACAGACACTCGCGCGTCTCTCCTGGCCTCTGGAAGGCTCTTCTGTCTTCTGCTTTAGCTCGTTTGATTTACACACTGAATCCACTCTCGCAGCGCTCTGTTTGCAGAAGTCCTCGTCAGCCATTTCCTACATTTGCATGTGTTTGAAGTGCAAAATGTAGGAAACGTGTGTTTCAACACACTGACACGGGACATTCCTTTAAAATAAATTAAAATGTTTTATGTCAGGTCTCTTATGCTGACATATTGGGTTATCATGCAGCTAAAGGAGCTGCAAAATGTTTTGTAAAAATTTTGTTTTTATTGTTGTTTTCCGATGTGGTGCCGATGAATTTGTGTGGTCTCTCGGGAAGGCGGAGGTATTTCCTTCCCGCTTTAATTAACACCTTCATCCGTCTGGATTTGTGCTCTCTCTGTGACATCACTGAGATGTTGTAAAGGTCAGTGGATGTAAAACACGGAGCGTCTGACCTTTACACAGGTGAGAAAACCTCACATAATGAATGCACTGCTTTAGAGTCACTAACAAGCTCTGAGTCGGTCATGACGTCCTGCCAAACAGTTTTTCAGGATGATGATAGTTAATCGTTCAGATGAATGTCCAGTCTGGAGGATGTTAGGATGGGAGAGTATTTTACTCTCCTTTACCTCACTGGTGGACTTTATTATCAAATCAGAATCAAATCATATAATGGCACAAATGTGTAGAAATTGCTGGTCGCAGTTTGCATGCCACAATTCCCGATCTTGCAAGTTGATATTTATTGATGGATTGTGGAGGATCCAGCAGATCACTACAATCTGTCATACTTTACTGGGACCGCATGTAACGGATGTAAGCTGTGTGCGTAAACCTCACTCCCCTGATCTCGAGAGGCGCTCTAGCGACTGATACTAGAGACTTTAGCCTCCTTGTTAGAGAGCCCGACTCCCATGCTAGAGACCCGGGTTCAAACCCTGCTTAGAACGGGTGATTCGAAGACGTACAGCATTACTCCACCACTGCTCTGTAACTCCTTCGCTCTCTCACACTTACACAAACACACACACACATTGCAGTGTAGACAGACGGGCAAATAATGACAGAGAGTGAGAGTGAGAATGGCATCAGGATGTGACGCACTCTTCGCAGGATTTGTGTGGCTCTCAGAGGTTTATAAAGCTCTTGTTTGCTGATTTGAGTCATTGACTGTATGTGCTAGTGCTCTTCATCACTGTTTCGCCTGCAGTTTTCATAATAGGACAAGCTATCAGCAATCTCTGTAAATGAGTAACAGAGTCTGGCACGGCATCAGAGAAGGCTTGTGTTCATGAGAACATGAGGCGACTTGCAAGAGCACTAGTTCTGGGCATGTGCGGAAAGTCTCATGTTCATCTGTCATACAGTAAATTAGTGTTGTTGTTGTTGTTTTTACCCCATGAAAAGTACTGTGTTTTCATGGTACTTTGAAATAATCTACAGCACTAAATAATCACCATTTTCACCTATCATATTCATATACTGTACCTGTGATAAGTTCTCGTGTCATGTCAGGACTTTGTTTCTAGTGTCATATTTGTAGTCATTTGTAGTTCTCTCTGTTGATTAGTCTGATTGTTCTGGGTGTGTGCTGTTAGCTTGTGTATGTACAGCCCTTGTGTTTCCTTTGTTCTTCATCAGTCGTTAAATGTGTATAGATGTGAGTGATCTTGTTCCCTGTGTTCCTGGTTTCAGTTTGTTTGTAAAACGGCACATCGCATCTCCCCTGCACTGATTACGATACCCTTCATATGAATATATCATAATCATATACAGTAGTATTTATATGCTTCTTCAAAGAAAGTTTCATACTTTTTCAATAAAGATCTGTGATAAAAAATTAAAATCTGAGATTCATAATTCTAATTTTAAAAAATGTTATGTTTGGTTGCAGTGTTTACTTCCTTTTTATTCATATTTTATTATTCAGTATATAAATATATATTCATAATATTCATATATTTGTGAATATTACTGTATTGTGATTACAGAATCAAGACGTTGCCATCTAAAGTAAGTTGGTTTAGTTTAATTCATTTTCAGATGATTTATTTGTAATTTATTAAATATGAATTCAAATAAATATAGTGAGCTATATATATTACCCTACTTTCTAAGATATCGGCCACGAAAAAAACAATATATCTGTCGACCACTAGAAAAATGAACTCTGTGTGCATTTTCTATATTGGTCACAGACTTTTAGACCCCGCTGTGTGTGTCCATCTCATTCACATAAAGTCATCAACAGTGAATGTGTCTTCTGTACTAATAAAGTTGTCTTTGAGTTCTCACATATGATGTTTGTCTCTTGTAGGCGGCTGCACCTTCGACGACGGCCCAGCACAGTGCGACTACCAGCAGGATCTGTACGACGACTTCGACTGGACACACGTCAGCGCTCAGGAAGTGCCGTACCTGCCCTCTGACCTGCCCCAGGGTGAGTCCATCACAAACCAGATTCCTTTACACGTGATAACGTCCTCGCTAACCTCATAGCTGGAGAATCTGAGGCAAGAGGGGCAATCTCCAGTTTGAAGGAACACAGAGCGAAATACGAGAAAGGAAAAACACGGTTTTATCTGCCCCTGGGCTTGTTTAAACAGTACGGCAGATTTAGGAATGTTTTAATGGGCTGCTAACATTTGAACAAATTTGCAGCGCCGTCTTATCGTGTCAGGGTAAAAGCCATTACTGGAGAACTGAGGAAGTTGAGAGAAAATAGGCAGGTAACAGAACATTAATCTTCCTTCAGCCGCTGTTCCCGCTCTCTGAACACTCTTCGGATGGGATCTGGAAATACTCTGCCATTTACATGACAAAACGTGCAAAGTGCCGAAGGCTGGAAAAAAGGCTTTGGTCAAAGGACTGTCATACGTGACACAATTAAGCTTTTTAAATGCGCTCAAAGAAGACGCGAATAAGAGGGGAGAGCGGAGCGTTGCGACCTTCACTTCTCACCTCTCCAACGCTTAATCACTCGTTTTCAGACAGCAGATTCTGCTCAGGGAAATTAAAGCATTTCACTCTCAGCTAAATTCCCTAATTAATAAGATATTAAG
The DNA here is from genome assembly GCA_037101425.1 of Elopichthys bambusa. Taxonomy (NCBI): domain Eukaryota; kingdom Metazoa; phylum Chordata; class Actinopteri; order Cypriniformes; family Xenocyprididae; genus Elopichthys; species Elopichthys bambusa. The sequence continues at coordinate 140,516 of CM074445.1, read as the reverse complement.
TTATTAATCAAGGCAGGAGAACAGAGAAGGTCGTCAGCCCTTGCTTTCAGTCAGGTAGGGGTTCACTAGAAGAGGACCTATAGGAGAACATTACAGCTTTTGTCAGGCTTTAACGATAATAGCTGGTGCATCTCGCTTGAGGCGTCTGGATGACAAACACATTTGAGCAAATTATTTTTTTCTTCTTTTTTTTTTTTAAGTCATGCATTTATCGAGGTTTATTTATCACTGCATTTGCGGTTGAGAACGCTGTTTAAGAGGACTCTCGTCTGACATGCCTCTCATCTAAAGTCGAGAAAGATGGGACATTTATGTGATTTTGACATCAGGGAATCAACAGAAATGCCTTTTCAGCAGTAAGATGGACAGGAAAAGAGACAGAAATGTGGACAAAAATGCACAGGAGAACAAGCCAAAAAGATGGACATGAATGACTGAAATGTGGACAGAAAGATAGACGTGGGAAAGCGAGACAGATGGAAGGGAAAAGACAGAGAGATGGATAAGGGAATAGAGGGAATATGTCACAGAGGTTTATCATTAGTTGATGTGCATGAGGGTCATTACAGTCCTCTCCTCAGTCTGCGGCATCAGAAAGTGTTTGATAACGTGACGCAGGCGTGTTTGCGTGATGCGTTTCCTCATACGTGATGCTGGCTGCCTGGGCTGATGTCTCAATCCTGGAGGGAGTCGTTTGGACGCTGTGGCTGTGACTCATTGAAACAGTAAGTGAACACAAACGCGGAGAGGATCTGCTGCACCTACAGGGAGAGATGTTGAGTTGGCACACACACATTAGATGCTGCTTTTGTTTTCCGTATCATTCTGCCTTCAGGGGCGTTCGCACTGATAGTACTGTGCAGTGAAAAAACAACCGGAAGTTGCTCGTTTTCAAGGATAGTTGGTGACTCCCGACGGAATACAGACACCGAAGCTCATGTGATCCATCTCCCGATAGTTTGCTACTGATCTTCAGTCTTTAAATCTTCTTGAACACTGGAATTCAGAAGCAGTACGTACTTTTGATTTGGAGGTTATGGGTTTGGGAAAAGGCCTTATTCTTAAAAATACCTTTAAAAAGTGAATGCAAATTTATGGTGGAATAAATGGTGGACAGTTTCTCGTCTTTTTTATTACGTAGTAATTCTAGAAGACACCCATGTTTGGTCACCTTTCTGCTGTCATAAACAGCAAAAACGTTCATATTTATGTGGAGATGGAGCTCTTTATGAAACAGCTCAGATGTAAAATTGGGCCGTTTCAGATGATGGCGCTGAGATCCGCCTCATGGATCGGCCTCAGGATGCTAATGCACAAACACTGATTGTCATGGTGTTTGCTACGCACCTGAATCTCCAGCTGTAAAACCTGCTGAAGACGGCCAGCGCTGTTGAACGCGTTGACGGCTGAAGTGTACTTTGGGCTGAAATGGAGTGAAGGTTACCGCAGTGAACAGAAGTGCAGCGCAGGGAGTAGCCCAGTATAAATGCCGTTCACACCGCACTCCCTCATCATCCGCCCTACTCTGCTTTATTTTACTGTGCATGTTTTACTCTTCATGTTCTGTGCATCCTACACACTGCCTCAACTCCATATTTCCAGCAGTTCATGGGAAACAGATTGAAGCAGTATTTTGCCAAGTTGCATGATACTCATCCACACTGTTGATAAAAAAAAAATTCCCTATCTACACTGAAACTAATTTGAATGCAACGAGAAGAAACATCTCTGCTTTTTTTCCATTGTTAGTCTATGTGGACCTGCGTCAGACTGACATCTTTGGCTGTTGCATCTTGTCTCTGCACTGAAAATGGACTGGTTTTGTGTAAGACCAAAATATCTTTTAACACCACAAAATCAACCTTATTACAACACTTTTTGGAATAGCTCTTAAAGGTTTTTACAGTGTGTTTTCAGCATCTTGTTGCATTTCTAAGATTGTGGGTACTTGGAAAAAATCATATATTCATAGACATTTTCCTTAACAAGCAGTAGCTTTTTAATTATATCGGCTAGTGCAATTTATCCAAAAAGCAGTGATCTCATTTATGTTGACAGTACACTAAAGGGTTAGTTCACCCAAAAATATAATTTCAGTCATTAATTACTCACCCTCATGTCGTTCCACACCCGTAAGACCTTCGTTCATCTTCAGAACACAAATGAAGATATTTTTGATGAAATCCCAGAGGTTTATGACTCGTCCATAGACAGCAATATAATCAACACTGTATGAGAATGACACAGAAGAGAAGAGATTGTTGAATAAAGTTATTTTTGTTTAGTTTTTGCGCACTAAAAGTATTCTCGTCTCTTCATAACATTAAGGTTGAACCACTGCAGTCACATGACTGTTTTAACCATGTCTTTAGTACCTTTCTGGACCTTGAAAGTGTTGATTATATTGCTGTCTATGGACGAGTCATAAACCTCTCGGATTTCATCAAAAATATCTTCATTTGTGTTCTGAAGATGAACGAAGGTCTTACGGGTGTGGAACGACATGAGGGGGAGTGATTAATGACAGAAATTACATTTTTGGGTGAATAACTCTTTAACACATCACTTTTCTCTAAATACCACACCCTAGTTTACATAAGTGATGAACTGCAGTATTTATCTAAATGCAATTTATAATTATATAAAATAATATTTCATAATTGTATAGATGCATATGGCATGCAGGAACTTCTGTGAACACTATCGAGTGTTTGTTGAAATAAATAGCACATTTAAGGCTGTGTGAGATCTGTAATTTTGCTACTTTTAATAGGACTATGTAGCTTGTTAGTGGGCAAGGCCCACTAAAATTTTACATTTTAAAATTCCTGAAAACCGGTGGCACTGAATGACTGGTCATGTGCTTTTGAAGGTCTTGAGTTATGGAGAGCGTTTGAAGAGCGTTAAAGGACGAGCATTTCAGTGCGGTGACAGAGCTTTCCGCTCTACATCTCCTGGCCAGTGTTTGCCTGACAAAAGGGACCGTTCCCCCCCAACAGCCTCCTGTTAATGTGGGTCACTGCATGAAGGAGAGGACGCCGCACCGGCCTGTAAAATCACAGCGCTTTTAAAGATGCGCCGCTGTTCGGACTGATGTGCTGCGGAGGTGGCGTGGTTCTGAGATTCGGAGTGTTGTGGGAAGTGTGACAGCCATCTTGAGTGTCTTCTGTCAGCCATCTTGTCGACAGCTTCAGTGTGTTTTGATAGCCGCTGACACCTCTCATCATGTTTACAGATAATGACTACTATGCATTACTATGTTTTATTCTTGGAAATTCTGTACATTTTTCACTGCTGTGAAATCATAATACAATAAAACATAATGCAGGAAATCTTGCTTTGTTTCATTTTTGTTTTGATGCCAGTGGTTTGCACATTTCTATTGTAATAGCCATAGCTGTGAGATCATAGTAAAACAGTCATATTTAATGCCACAAAATGACTCATTATAAAGGCATTCAGAGGGTTTATTTTTCTCACATCATACAAGAAAGATTTTTCTCACATTGTGCGAGTGTTTCCTCTCGTTTCCTCCGTGAACAGCAGATGCGCTCCGGGTCCAGAACGGCCCTTCTCTCTCTCTCTCTCTCTCTCACGGCAGGGATCTGAATGTGAATGCCCACATTTTTACATCACTGCCAAAAACCCAACAGCCCATTTCAGCTATTCACATTTCATGAGCAATCAAAGAGAGCTCGGGATGGGCTGTGTTTGACAGGTCTGTTTCTCTCTGAATGTTGAGAGATAACAGATCAGCTTATATTTTCAGTCGAAGCCGCGGCTTCAGTCATTCGGTGTAATATGGAGCTGTGCTAGTGAACTATAGTTTAATGGAGATGAAGAATTACAGGATGTAAAAGTAAAATGAATTGAATCTCGGGGTAATTTGTAAAACTTAAATATATTTACTACATGCTTGGTTTTAATGTTATTTTAAGGTGGGTTAGAATTAAATGAATGTCACCTCACAGACCCCAGTTTACTGCATTAGATTATATAATAATCATTTTCTCAAGTGCCACCGATGCATTTTTGTGTTTGATTGAATTGGTTAGGTTTTGTCTCAGAGAGAGGGTGGAAATTGTGCATGTAAAGCTAAATTATGGTTCAGAACCATATAAAAAGTGTTTCTTTTCTCTCTTGTGAGTGTTCTGGGTGTGTCAGCGTGTGTGGGATACAGGGCTGTTGACACGGTGTGTTTTTGGCGCACGTCGAGGCTGAATTCTGTAGCAGTGTGTAACAAGAACAAGTTTTTTTCTGCTCAGTCATGCTCTGATTCCACTGAGGAGTGACTTTAACATCAGACCTCTGAGCACGCTATAATGTGCTGCACATTTGACATTCGCTAACAGCTCACATCCAACTCCTACAGCCTCTGGAACGAGACGTGGAGATCTGTTTTACATCAAATCATCAATAGTTGACGTAATGACTGGTGGTTTCCTTCTCTGTTACTCACTTTCTTGTTTCCCAATATCTTTGCTTATTTCTCAACCTCTTGATTTAAAGGGGTCGTATCTCTCTCTCTCTCTCTCAGGTCTGCTGATAATGTTTATAAAGTGTTTTGTGGGACCATTTGAATTAACGGGTCATTTTTTTTCTGCTGCGCCTTTAAGAAATGCCTCTTAACATGTGCAATGAGCAAGAGTTCAAACTGAACTCTTCTGTTGTTATTTTGTGGTGTTTTTGTGAGCTTTGCTGAATTACTTTTTGAGAGAAATATATATATATATATATTTTTTTGTTATAGTAAATGTCCTTTTTTTGCCATTTCAGACTTTCTTAAAACTGCTGCCCTATTTTCCACTGTGTGAAGCAGCTCTGTAAATTGCTGTCTTTTAAAGCTCACAAGCTGATCCATTCTTCAGAGAGTCCATGAAATTGGAGTTTTGTGGCTTTTAGTCCATGTCTATTAGCTTTACGCTCATCTGTGTGCTAGTGCACTTTTAGCAGATACAGGACATGCATTTAAAATCGTTCTTTCTGCAAAAACAGAACAGAAATATCGATGACATCACCATGCACTCAGGGGCGTATGCAAATTGTTGTCCAATAAAACGTACTGCAGTAAAACTGTTTCTTTGCAGATAACTTGCACTACATTTGTGGCAAATTTGCAGTGATGATCCCACAGTAAACTTTGACAAATATCCTCCATTACTTGCAAAGCTGCAACAACGATGGCCAATCAATCACAGCTGTTAAACCTTTCACTGAAGAGAAATCTGAATATTACTGTTATTGCAGTTCAAAGTGAATTTCACTCACAAAACATCACAAACACTCTTTGGCCAAGGCAACGATACGTGTATTCATTGTGGTGGATGCAAGACTTTTATTTTGAAAGCACTGAGAACAGCGTTTGAGCGCCAAGTTCCCATTCTCCATCTTCATTAGTTTACTGTTTTACAGATTCATTTATTAAGTTCATTTTTTTTTTCATATGTTTTTTTTAATTGATGGGTCAATGATATGACGGGTCTTTTTTTTTTTTTTTTTCCCAAAGGCCTAAATAATAATAATTTTTAAAAAAGCAAAGATATGACATCCAAAGTATGTAAGGTAGTACAACTAGATCTCTTTTATTGAATCCAAAAGGTTTTAATTATATTTAACTACATATAAAGGTATTTTAAAGATTTTGAAGTGTCAAAAGGTCATTCGGTTTAACCGTCCAAAGGCCATTCATTTCACATTCATGTGATTAAAACATCTTAAAATGTAATAAATGTATATATTTTTTTTATTCTGGCGTGATTTTATAACATCATATATCAACATAGTGCAAAATGGTATTAAAATCATGTGTAGAAGTCGTTGCTTTGTTATGAGAAAGAATGTCCGGAAAAATGAATTTCATTGATGTCATTCGGAGTAACCAATATAAAGGGGCCATTTTGGATCAAGTCATGCGGTCAGTATCATGTGACAGGATGTGACATCATTCAGACACCTGCAAAGGATCACACGGTCATGAAGCAAAGTAACTAACTCTCTCTTAACTGTTTGAAACATCAGGTCATTCGGTGCAACCGCTATAAAACATGGAAAATGTTGTAATATTATAAAAACTTGTACTAAATACAAAATGTCTGATTGTCCTTTTGCTAGCTAGCTAGCTATCAGCCTGTTAGCATTGTTTGAAAATATCGTCATTCGGTAAAACCGAATTTTTTTTTTTTTTTACACTTTTAAAAACCTTATTCATCAATATTTATTTATTCTAATTTAGTCAATCTTATTTAAAATAAATATAAAAGTTATTCCATTAATTGTTATGCATGTGCCTTTAATATTTGTAAATTGAATAGTGTGATATCACATAGCCTTCCTGCTCTCTTGGATATCAGTATCGGTTATCAAAAAATCAATATCTAAAAAAAAGTATTAAAAACGTTTATATTTATTAAAGTATTTAGCTTTGATTGTGTTGCCCATGAAGAACGTTTCAAATCAAATCATTTCTTCTGATGCTCCCTATGTAGACAGCGAGTGTGCTCACTAGCATCAGCAGAGCTTCGAGAGTGCTGTCGGCTAGATCGAGCCGGAGTTGTGAGGTTTGGGGTTTAAGCAGAGAGTTGATCTGGGTGTAGCTGTGTGTAATTAGTGGTGTGGTGGTTTAGCTCTCTGTCCAGTGCTGGGCTGCGTACTAACATCAACCACGCTCTGTACTCGCTAAACCAACCTCGTGTTCATGTTTTCTTGTGGCTTTGAGAGCCGGCCAAACTCGCTCGTCTAATATGTCGTCGTTTTCTTCTTCGTTTTACACTGGAGTGATTAACGAGCAGTGCACACAAACCTTCTCCAGCACGTGTTCATAAGGCAGCACTTGCATAAATCAAAAATCACTCGTGAACTCCTTTCATTTTCTGCCAGTAACTCTTGGCTGAGCGATAGTGCCATCTGGATACGCCACGTGACTAACCTTTGACCTTTGGGAAGAAATGAATGTTTACCAAACGGGCGTTTATAGGGGAAATGGCAGGACACACACACCTCCTGACATGCACATGGCTGTTGTCACCTGCAGTCATTAGTGTCTCGCCGTGAGCGCTCTGCTTTCCCCGGGAGCCAGTCCAGTTATTCCCGCCGCATTCGCAATTGCTCTGTGATCCAGCTGTAGGGCGCAAGATCACTTACCTGAGACACACAGCTGATAGTTTAACTATTTAAATGTATTTAGCTTTATTACAGCTCTCTCTGAAATACTTGATTGTAGTTCATCAATGGTGTCATTCTGTGGTCTAATATTTGCATATAATGATTCTAATCAGAAGAGCGTGTGGGCGGAGTCTCTCTGCAAGAGCACTGCACTCACAATTAAAAATGGATAAGCACATAATCAAATTCATAAATATTACACCATTTTAACATTATTAAAAACACATACTGAGTGACTGAAACAGTCTTTGTCGTAGAATACATTTGTTCTTGTTTCCTTTCATTTATTTATCAAAATCTGAGGTGAATTATCCATTGTCAGTATTGCTATAAATGATTTGGACAAATGTACACAGGAATATACCGATTACATAAGTATGCACACTACATACTGCAGAGTGTTGCTGTAGACACAGAAAGGACATGTAGTTGTTTTTCTGCTAAATATTTATGCATTCTTTTTTAAAATAGTTTCAATATTTTTACAGTGATGAAAGTGTGAAGGAATAAATGCCGGCGTTAGTCTAACCAGTCAGGACTCTCGTTTGTATTGGAGATTTTCAAAATCCTGTGTGAAGCGCGTCAGTTTTGCCATGGAATCAGGAGATAGATATAAATTGTAAGGTTGCCAGCAGATCTTGGCCAATTTGCATCTGATTCGCCGTCCCCCGCATCCCGACGGTCTGATCCAAACTCTGTATTATAAAAGCAAGAGGCTTTCTTTCACCCAGAGCTCACCCAAACCTGTAGAGAGAGAGAAAGAGAAACAGATGTTCTCACAGAGGAGAGCAGCTCCTAGTAAATCTCATGGATGTGCCGCATCTGCAAATAAAGCCCAAATGAAACTTCTACACCATTACATCTGTCTCCTGAATAAACAGGCTTTCCCTGTATCTAAATGATCACTGCTTTAGACATTTGCTATTTCAATGGAAATGAAAGATGAGCAGCAGTGTTTCAAAGCACTTACACCAGACTGAGAATATATCGTCAAAGACAACATGAAACTTCATTCTCAAATCATTTAATGTCCACAATGTGATGTGACCTGTTTCAGCCATTGGGATTTGGTGGATGTTAGGCAGATATATGATTGGTTAATATACTGTTGTGAAGAGGCTGTAAATCACAGCCTCATTATACGATAAAATACACCAGCGTTCGAATAATATTGACATTTATTAAATCAGCTGTTTTCTGTGTGAATATACAGTAAAGTGAATTTTCAGCATCATTACTCCAGTCTTCAGTGTCACATGATCCTTCAGAAATCATTCTGATGTGATGATTTGCTGCTCAAGAAACATTTATGATTATTATCAATGTTGACAACATTCAACAAGTCATATTTTTGTGGAAACTGTGATGCGTTTTATTTTTCAGGATTCTTTGATGAATAGAAAGCTCAAAAGAACAGCATTTATTTGATCTTTTGTAGCATTATAAATGTCTTCACTGTCACTTTTGATCAATTTAATGCATCAAAATGTTCAGGAATGATAAATTCTTAAAACAAAATATCTTACCGAGCCCAAACTTTTGAACAGTAGTGAATATAAACATCCAGTCTGTGGTCACAGGTGTGTGTTTTTATCAGAGATGGTCTTGAGTGCAGCTGAGAGTCTGGACTTTTATGTGAGGTTATTTTCCCCCACCCACATGACTAATGTTTACATCAGAACAAATAGTCAAAAGTAGTTTCAGAGACAGAGAAAATGATTACACTTGAAAGAATCTGGAATAACATGCACCTGATGAGCTGCACACAACATGGCCAGGGGCGTTTATTTAGGCAGGAGATAGGATGAATTTCATGTAGACTTTATATCTAACAACTGACAAAAGATGAGGATCAAAGAAGAGAGAGAAAGAGAGAGAGAGCTGGTCATCTCTCGTTCTGGCCGCGGAGAGACAGATGAACAGATGTATGTTCGTTTGGACAAATGGTGGTGAAGTCTGTCCTCTCGCTGCCTGATGTCCATCCTCTGGGCGTTTGGGATTTGAAATCGTTTCCTCTCAGTGCAATCACATGCTTAAAGAACTGGAACCAGATCCTATATGGCCCTGTCCGACTTGGCCGATAGCTGGAAACCATTTCTCCGGTGGAGTGATTATGAAAGCGTCCTGTAATCAGCACACGGCGAACTGCCAGGTCTTTGATTCTGAAGTTCAGAAATATTCCTCATGTCTGAGTTTATATCCAGCTCGAATCCCACATGATTTCTCAAGCAATTTGTTTTCTTTAGCAAGTGATACTCACTCAACATTTTGTACATCCCTTGGTGTGGCTTTGTGAAATTTGCTTTACTCTTTATTTTTGTTTTATTAAAACACAAAGTTTGGTTCAAAACCTAAGCGGGTAGGACTGGCCATCTTATTCAGTCCTTCATTCAGTTCATTTAGGAATATTTCAGCCGTAATGTCATGCAGCGGTCTTGGGATTTTAAGAATCAACCTTTTTTTATTTCTAATTTTGTCCAGGTCAGCACTTTCCTTGTTTATATCCTACATAATGATGTCCTAGCAAGACTTACTCCCCTCAGGCCCACACACTCACCACCGGGGTACCTCAGGGCTCGGTGCTGGGACCCCTAATGTTCTCCGTCTACACAGTTCATTTAGGAATATTTCAGCCGTAATGTCATGCAGTGATCTTGGCATTTTAAGAATCAGTATAGAATAATTTATTCTTTGATCCCAGAATGCGTTACGACACGTGTTTCCTCTCTCTGTTCTTCCAGGCTCGTATATGATGGTGGACACCTCACAGCACGATTATGGAGAAAAGGCTCGCCTGCAGCTGCCCGTGATGAAGGAAAACGACACTCACTGCATTGACTTCAACTATCTGCTGTACTGTCCGGACGGCTCCAGCCCCGGGACACTCAACATCCTGGTGAAGGTCAATAAAGGGCCGCTGGCCAACCCCATCTGGAACGTCACTTCCTGCACAGGCAGAGACTGGATGAAGGCGGAGCTCGCTGTCAGCACCTTTTGGCCCAATGAGTATCAGGTATGCAAATCTCTCAGCCAATCAGAAGATGTGACAAGATTTGTTTATCCGATCAGGTCATGGAGATACAAAGATGCTAAAGGCCTCAATATAATTGTGGTGAAGTTCTTTGTGGCTTGTGGGGAAAAAGTAAATACATTTGCAGTGATATACTGTTAGCGAACATTGATGTCGTCCATCCACACACCTGAGAGACGAATATGTGCTGCGCTTGACTAAATAAACGCACAACAAATATGGCAGCGGTGAGAAAACAGCAGTTCAGAAAGCATCTGATCGTAGTGATGTGGATGTTTACAGCATGTTTTACAGCACTTTATACAATATGTTGCTTTAAAGCAAGTATTACAGTATTAAACATGAACGATTAGTGTGTGTCGCTTTTAATTAGAGTTTAAATTTCAGTTTCTACTATAAAGCATTTCTCCATCCAGTTTTTACTCGCATCTGAACAGAAGAAGATTTACACCTCAAAGAGGGTGGAGCCTCAGAGCCACACCCACCTATTACATCATCACCATGGACCAATGGGAGTTCGAAGGTGTTTACCAGCCAGTGCAAACTTTTCTGTAGAGTTCGCTTTCGAACTCCTGAAACGAACTCCAAACAAACTTCGCTTTGGCCAGATTTAGTTTGAAATGACGTCGCACCAGTTCATCTTTGATTTCGCTCGAAGTATATTGGACCTTAAAGGAGAGCTGAAGCAATCTTCTAAAGACTTTTACCTCAAACTCTGAGCTAGAAATCTAAAAGGTGGTGTTTACTTGTGTTGTCGTTACTCCTGAAGTCCATGTGCTGACACATTCCTGGCGTCAAGCCCGCTAAACAGAAGTATGAGGGACAACATCACAATGGACGTTTGCTTGTAGGCAGTGCTGGTTTCGTTTAATTGTGACCGTCGGACACCGAGGAATATAGCGGTTCTGTTCAGCTCTTCTGTTGTAGTTCAGTCATGCTCATCACAGTAATGGCTTTTATTCAAGTTTTCTGCAGGTGAAACGTCTGTCTGGGTCATTGGAGCTTCTTCACGGGACTTTTGTTTTTCAATGCAATAGCTTTTTATTTTCCCGAGCTGTTTTAATGTAGTATTTCATCTACTGAATATGAGGATCAGTCTCGTCTCGTCTCTATTGTTTTAATCACTGTTGAATGTGGGTGTGTGTGTGTCAGTGTTTGCCGTGTGTGTATGATCTGACGGGTCGTTCTGCTTCAGTGTGTGTGTGTGTGTGTGTGTGACGGTGAATACTGAAAGCCTCCGTCTGTGTTCAGACTAATTGGGAGTCCTGACTGATCTCGCCTCTGTCTGTCTTTCAGTGTGAGAGACAGAATTTTAAACACTGCGACGATACAGTTTCTTTATGCGTTTAGGGTGCAGTCTCTGTAGACTTTATAGTGGCCGTCTGTTTGCTTCAGCTTTATCCACCCTAAATGTAAACACACCTGGAGGGCCTCTACTGGCCGTCTACACGCATTACACATCTCGCTCTGAGGATTGAGATGGTGTTAGATGCTGTTGTGATTAATATTGCATGATATTTCAGAGACGAGCTAATAGATAGGGAGGAGGAGGGCTTGTTTCTTCATGTCTGGATTTGATTTTTCACAGTATAGAGTATATTCCACCTGCTGCCCCCCTAAAGCCCCGGAGACGTGTCCCTTCTAATGAGTCCAGGCATGTTACGTCCCTTTATTACACTCTCTCGCTCGCAGTCCATCTCTAAACCCTGGTGTGGGCTTGTTATTTCTTGTCCCCTTTAATTAGGCACTGATGAGTCGGATCTGTTGCTGGAGTCCAGTTTATTTTAGCTTAAGACCTGATTCACTTTGGTTTTGTGTTCTTTATGCATAACCCGTGAGGGAGTCTTCATCCTCCCTCGAGAGCGCTACACTTCCCCGATCAGATCGTTAGTCACCACGTCAAACGGACTCGCTTAATGAGCTGGACACCTGCCCTCAGTTACTTTTAATTATTCAATGTCAGATTGTCTGAAATCACGCCAAAGCGCAGAACTGAAGCGTTTGAGGAACTGTTGAGGAAATGTTGTCAAAGGGAATGAGTTAACGTGTTCCTTTGGTCATCCTTCAGTTCTCGTGAATGATTGAATATCCAGCCACAGTCATTAAACTTGAGGAGTTGTTTTTCTTTTATTTCTTCTAAACCAAATAACATTCATGTTCCTTTGTGGTTTCTCTGGCTTATGATGTGTTCTTCAATAATGTTCTTTGAGGACGCAAACAGAAATGCGTGTCATCAGCAGGCGTGTGTGTGTGTGTGTGTGTTTTAACCCTCTCAGCTAAATCATTTGGTTAATTAAGTAACCACTCATTTGACAAAAAATCTGAACTTTACATGCTCATTGGTGATCTGACTCTTAACTATAGCTTTTTCATTTGCTGACATGCTAGAAATGTAAGAAAAAAGGAAATTAACATTTCTTAAGATTAATCCTAAGAAGGTCCTAAGAAAGAATATTCTCCAATATTTTCTTAAGAACCAGAAATAAGAAGAAAATAGGAGGCTTTGGCTTCGGTTCAGACTTGCTGATCAACTCACTGACTTACTAGACTCGTTGTCTTGTTTTGTAAAGTGGCATGTATTTTAAATATAGTGAATTCAGGTTGATTGGGACAGTTTTTGCCATTGAGATGACTGGGAAAAAGAGTGTCCTAATCAGTTATTTTTAAAGGATTAGTTCACTTCTGAATTAAAATGTCAGTTTCAGTGCAGCTTCAAAGAGCTCTACATGATCCCAGACGAGGAATAAGAGTCTAAAAATATAAAAATTATACACTTTTTAAGCACAAATGCTCGTCTTGCACTGCTCTGTGATGCTCCACGCATTGCGTAATCACATTGGAAAGGTCACGTGACGTAGGCGGAAGTGCAGATCCAGGGAACGTCAAAGACTAAGTCAAACACGCTTTACATAAAAGGTAAAACAACGATGTTGGACGATTTTGAGGTTGGAGGAGAAAATGAGATGGAGTTTTTCGCCCTACTGCAGTACTTCCTCCTGCGTCACGTGACCTTTCCAACGTGATTACGTCATGCGTGGAGCATCACAGAGCTGTGCAAGACGAGCATTTGTGGTTTATAAGTATATAATTTATATTTATTTTATAAAATGGCCGATGGTTTCTCTAGATAAGACTCTTATTCCTCGTCTGGGATCGTGTAGAGCTCTTTGAAGCTGAAACTGACATTTGGACCCGTTGAACCCCAGTGAAGTCCACTATATGGAGAAAACTCCTGAATGTTTTCCTCAGAAACCTTCATTTCTTTTCGACCGGAGAAAGAAAGACACGAACATCTTAGATGACATGGGGGTGAGTGAATTATCAGAAAATTAATTCAGAAGTGAACTAATCCTTTAAACAAAGGCTCAACCAGGAGAATAAAATTGTATATTTAAAAAAATTGAAAAAAATGTATATTTATTTAACTCACAAACTATAGGGAGTATTTTTATGTGTAATTATGAATGTACAAAATTACATTTGACTACTCGGTTGGTTATCCGAGCGACTAGTTGACCGATCGTCTCAAGGAAGCGATGGTTTCAGGTTCATCACATCTGGCCGTTTACATTTTCCTACGTTCATGATTCACAGACCTGATTTTCATGGTTAAAATACGTTTTACTTTAAATTATTAATGTATGCTAAAATTATTGCCTGTATTGATGATAATTCAATTTCCCCAACTACTGGTGAAGGATATTTTGACCATCTAGCCATTGGTTAAAGAAGGTCTCACACTTTTCCCAGGGTTCACAGCTCCGTGTGAATGGTGATTTCCCACCTTCTCCCAAAACAAGATCCCTCAGTGCAGGAGATCCTGGAGGGATTCGGAAGAAGGTGTGAGGGGAGTGATTTAGAGGGTGTGTGTGTGTGTGTTAGATAAAGTCTGGGGTGTTTAGCGATAGTGTTGAGAGCTCACATTTAGTCAAGGTCAACACACACACACACACACACACACACACACACACACACTGTTTTATCTTGTGTCCAGCTTAGCAGTAATTTATAAGTGGTCGAAAGCTCAGATCAGTTTAGTGTACTCCTGTGTGTGTGTGTATAGTGTGTGTATGTCCTCTGCATATGATACACAAGAATATCTTATCTTCCTCACTCAGCTTCACTAACCAACATAAACACACACGTTTACCTGACTGTGTAGAGGGTTTTCACATAAAACACATTATTATTATACCATAACACTATTTACTTTCAACACATCTTCATTAAGGTTTTTCAAGCAGTTATCAGTGAGAAACACAAGCACACGTGTGTGTTCATATCAGTGTGGGGATTTCCAACATACAGATGTTTGGTATCGTTTTGAGCTGTTTTTCCCGTGGACGTGTCACCGCGAGGCCGAGGTTTAACTAACACTGTGCGATCTCTCATCCTCATGAGAACACAGAGGCCACACACACGCTCTCAGGGTTTATACTGTAATAAAGAAAGAATTAAAACCATCATTTAACCCGTATGCTGTTATTGTGTAAGGAACGCATCTAAATTTTAGCCATCTTTCTCTGATGATCTTCCCTTCCTGTTTATTTCTCTCTGTAGAGTGTTTGAGTCTCACGTAGACTGGAGAATGGTGTGTTTTCCTGTCGTCTGGCCAGATAATGACATGTTCTTAAAGTCATTAGTCTGATTACACACACTCACTCTACTGCTCTGATTTAATGTGGGATCTTTTCTGGGATGAGGTGGTCCGTGTGGGCCAGTGGGTTTCAGGGAAACACAGCAGGGAAAGCAATGCTACCCTCACAAAAAAAGAGACATTTATTTAAGTGTGCTGTTAGCTAAAAATAAGAGTATACTTTAGGTGCATTTATCAGAGATATACTTAACAAAATTATACTTAAGTGTACTTGGCTTATGCTGAAAAGTAAGTCTATATTTGGCCCGTACTTGTACTTAATCTTTTGTTCAAACACTTAAGAAAAGTATTAACTGTATTCTTGGCTTGTAGTTCTGTTTACTCTTTTGATAGAGTAGCCTATTAAGTACTCTTATAAACTTACATGTTTAAAGTTTTTAAAGTAACACGTCAGCTTCAGGGTGGAACTGAAGTTGATGTGTTAGAAGCAGGAAAAATGGGCAAGCGTAAGGATTTGAGCAAGGATGGAAAAGGTATTCCCTGGTGTCTTCTTTCAGCAGGATAATGCTCCTGCCACAGAGCAAAAACGGTTCAGGAACGGTTTGAGGAGCACAACAACCAGTTTGAGGTGTTGACTTGGCCTCCAAATTCCCCAGATCTCAGTCCAATGGAGCGTCTGTGGGATGTGCTGAACAAACAAGTCCGATCCATGGAGGCTCCACCTCACAACTTACAGGACTTAAAGGATCTGCTGCTAACATCTTAGTGCAGATACCACAGCACACCTTCTAGAGGAGTCCATGCCTCGACGGGTCAGGGCTGTTTTGGCAGCAAAAGGGGACCAACACAATATTAGGAAGGTGGTCATAATGTTATGCCTGATTCGTGTGTGTGTGTGTATATATATATATATGAGAAATAAACAATGTTAATAGATGTGTTAATGAAAACAAACAATGTAAACAACTGTTGATATGTTTAATATTTCTCAAGTAACAAAAAGGCAAGTCACTGGGTTGAAGTTGTAAGTCTTTGGATCCCTGTCGTTTCCTCCGGCATTGATCAGAGAGATTGAAGGTCATCTGCTCCGTAAGAGTGTTACAGCGTCTGAAGAGACTCTGCTCTAGGGTGATCTCCATAAGCTCAGAGAGGGAGAAATGACAGATTACAATCAAAACTGAGACATTACTCCTAGAGAGAGATGAACTATCCTCCAGTCTTGATAGATCTGCTCTCGGGGAGCGGGAATATATTGCCCCTAATGGGCCGGCGGTGCGCTGGAGTCTTGGCACGCGGAGGGGCTGGAATGAGCGACGTCTATTCTGGAGGAAAAACATTTCGGCACGCGTCTCTCCAAATGATGAAGGACATCTCGCTCTTCGCTCGCTGACAGACCCGCGAAATAAAAAAATAAAAAACGCACCCCACGCATCACATCGGCATCAATAAGGCTTTTTCCTCGCTCTCATTGTTTACTCAGAGAGAGCTGTGGTAATGATCACCACAGCCAATGCAAATGTGTGTGTGTGTGTGTGTGTGTGAGAGAGTGTGTGTGTGTGTGTGTGTGTGTGTGTGTGCTGTTCTTGACAGGTGAAGAGATGAGAGCGCAGAGCTCAATATCTGGTGAAATGATGCCAACAGGAAGAGGAAAGTGTGAATGTGTGCTTGTTTTTTATATGTGTGTATTGCAGTTTCTCTCAGCAGTGTGCTGTAATTAGTGCTTTTTAAAGTCACAATGAAATCAAAACTGGGTAACACTTTAGTATGGGGAACAATTCTCACTTTTAAATGGTTGCTTATTATCTTGCATACACTTTAAAAGCACATATTAATGCCTTATTCTGTATGACCAATACCTAAACTTAACAACTACCTTACTATTAATAAGCAGTAACTGTTTATTGAGGCAAAAGTCGTATTTAATAGTGAATGTGTTTCCCAAACCAGTCGTAACATTCTTCTTATTGTTTATGGAATATTGCAGAGTTTATTCTAAATCATTTATCATTTCACATCATTATTGTGTTAAATTCATGTTCCTGGTAATCTTGAATCAGAATATCTTCCCCTCCCTCTTGCAGCATCTCTTCTCTGATGATGAGGGCGGGGCAACCTGTCACTCACATGAGATCCACCAATAGCAAGCCACAACCATCCAATCAATTCCCCACGGACAAAATCAAGCCCCGCCCTACATTTGTTCTTGTTTGAGAAGCATTTCACTCGGATATACAGCACAATATAGTAGAAAAGACTAGTGTAACTTCAGTTTCATGACGACTTTAGTCAATCACCACATATAAACCTTAGCAACTATCCAGAGACACCATAGCAACCACCCTAAACATCTTAGAAACCATATATAACAAAGATCTAAAACACTTTTGTTTGGACTGAACACATTCACACATGCAGATGCTCAGTCATCATGTAGGTGGCGTGTTGCTCTTCCGCCTGTCAACCTCAGTTGAAGACTTTCCTCAGGGAAAACAAGAAAATGAGAGCTGCCTCTCTCTCTCTCTCTCTCTCTCTCTCGTCATAATGTTCCTCATCTTCGGTCTGAGAGTGTGGTATGTGTTTCTGTGTGTGTGTGTGTGTGTGTGTGTTGTGAGTCATCAGCCTTAAGCGATATTGATTGTGGTACATGCAGGGCTTCAGATGTAATCAATGTTTCATAATTTAATGCTCTGAAGAGTCATTTATGTGTTCAATAGAAACATGATGGATGATTGTGGGTGTAATGGATGTTTAGACATGATGCAGTCCAAACACAAGCCCTCGGTGAGCATCAAAATATCCATTCTGAGTTTTATCGCTACTCAAAATGTAAACACTGTCAAATAGGCAGTATTTATGTAGTATGCAGCAAGTGCTTTGTGTGTGTGTGTGTGTGTGTGTGTGTGTGTGTGTGTGTGTGTGAGTGAAATATGAGTGAAGTGTATTCTTATGACGAGGTTCTGATTGACAGCAAACCTGCAGGCTTCTTCATCCAGACCGATCTGCCTTCAACATGATGACAGGGCAAACACACACACACACACACTCACACACACACACAGTAGAGGGGAATAGGTCTCTGTCAGATTACATTCTAGACATGTTGTAGATATGATACTTTGTGTTTTGAAAATAAACTTGCCTTGTTCACGGAGTCAGTAATAAATATATATATATATATATATATATACAGGCTGGTCATATAATTAGAATATCATCAAAAAGTTGATTCCATTCAAAAAGTGAAACTTGTATATTATATTCGTTCATTACACACAGACTGATATATTTCAGATGTTTATTTCTTTTAATTTTGATGATTATAACTGACAACTAAGGAAAATCCCAAATTCAGTATCTCAGAAAATTAGAATATTGTGAAAAGGTTCAATATTGAAGACACCTGGTGCCACACTCTAATCAGCTAATGAACTCAAAACACCTGCAAAGGCCTTTAAATGGTCTCTCAGTCTAGTTCTGTAGGCTACACAATCATGGGGAAGACTGCTGACTTGACAGTTGTCCAAAAGACGATCATTGACACCTTGCACAAGGAGGGCAAGACACAAAAGGTCATTGCAAAAGAGGCTGGCTGTTCACAGAGCTCTGTGTCCAAGCACCTTAATAGAGAGGCGAAGGGAAGGAAAAGATGTGGTAGAAAAAAGTGTGGAGAGGATTGTGAAACAAAACCCATTCAAAAATGTGGGGGAGATTCACAAAGAGTGGACTGCAGCTGGAGTCAGTGCTTCAAGAACCACTACGCACAGACGTATGCAAGACATGGGTTTCAGCTGTCGCATTCCTTGTGTCAAGCCACTCCTGAACAACAGACAGCGTCAGAAGCATCTCACCTGGGCTAAAGACAAAAAGGACTGGACTGCTGCTGAGTGGTCCAAAGTTATGTTCTCTGATAAAAGTAAATTTAGCATTTCCTTTGGAAATCAGGGTCCCAGAGTCTGGAGGAAGAGAGGAGAGGCACACAATCCACGTTGCTTGAGGTCCAGTGTAAAGTTTCCACAGTCAGTGATGGTTTGGGGTGCCATGTCATCTGCTGGTGTTGGTCCACTGTGTTTTCTGAGGTCCAAGGTCAACGCAGCCGTATACCAGGAAGTTTTAGAGCACTTCATGCTTCCTGCTGCTGACCAACTTTATGGAGATGCAGATTTCATTTTCCAACAGGACTTGGCACCTGCACACAGTGCCAAAGCTACCAGTACCTGGTTTAAGGACCATGGTATCCCTGTACTTAATTGGTCAGCAAACTCGCCTGACCTTAACCCCATAGAAAATCTATGGGGTATTGTGAAGAGGAAGATGCAATATGCCAGACCCAACAATGCAGAAGAGCTGAAGGCCACTATCAGAGCAACCTGGGCTCTTATAACACGTGAGCAGTGCCACAGACTGATCGACTCCATGCCACGCCGCATTGCTGCAGTAATTCAGGCAAAAGGAGCCCCAACTAAGTATTGAGTGCTGTACATGCTCATACTTTTCATGTTCATACTTTTCAGTTGGCCAAGATTTCTAAAAATCCTTTCTTTGTATTGGTCTTAAGTAATATTCTCATTTTCTGAGATACTGAATTTGGGATTTTCCTTAGTTGTCAGTTATAATCATCAAAATTAAAAGAAATAAACATTTGAAATATATCAGTCTGTGTGTAATGAATGAAAACTACAATTTAAAACATAACTGTGTTGATTTCCTTTTCTAATAGCTTCATTTATCAGTTTCTGTGTGTCTGTCCTCATATAGTGGATCGTCATTATCACTTTAAGGTTATTTGACTAATAATTTTTGGCAATGTTAGACGTTTCACATGTTCTTGTTCCAAATAAACTGAGAAAGAAAAGCAAACAAACACAAAAAGTGAATAAATCGCAGGTTTTCTCCTGACGTGGGTCTGATCTGAATGTGTCACCGCTGCACTTTCTTCCCTCTCTCAGTGTTTCCACCTGTGTTTGTTAATGTCTGCATGCATATGAGCACGTTACACACGCGTGTGTGTGTTTGTGTGGAGTTGACATGTCAAGCAGTGACAGCAGGATCCTGCGGTGTGACGTGTTTTATCATGCTGTTTCTGTGGCCCTGTTTTAATTTAGAGAATATTCGCAGTGAAGGCAAAACAACTACTAAACCAGATGATGAAGAAAAAAACAACTATGAATGGCGACCAAACTGATTTAGGTTAACTGATTTAACTGAAATTCTACATGCATTTATAATCTTTATTTGATATATTTTATAGAGAGTTTCTTACATCTACAGGAACAATAAATGACAGTTATTTTACAGTTATTTAATGACAGCTTGTGCTGTTCTCACCCTGACTAGCCTTATTATTCAAAACCAGTCTAAATATTCAGGGTTTTTAAGTCGAGTAGTCGTTCAGGAAGCTGCTGACAGTTTTGAAAGTGTCTAGTCGTGCGCATCTCGACTTCAGAGCTGCTTTTGTCCGGGTCTGATGGGATAATTGCTGGGGTTCAGGATGTCACACCAATCCCAGAATATCTCCCTCTGTCCTCTTCTTTTTTTTCTCACCTCATCTTTTCATCCTCTGTTCTTCCCTCCTCTTCTTATTTCAGCAATTTTCACTCTGGCCGAAGCCTTTTCCTCAGTCTTTGAATCATCCTCTCTGAATAAACACTCCCAAACATGGAAATGTCAGGAAGATTTTCAAGTCTGGAAGAATCAGAAACAATTGAATAGATTCTGCACCAAATTATTGCGTTAGCTGGATATTGCTGTCTATTAGTGCTGATGTAGAGTAAAACAGGCATGATAATGTGTTGGAGATTAACAATTATTGATTGTTTCAATTAATTAATCTCTTAATTCAAACATACAATTGTAGCATTTTGATTATCCTCGCAATTACCTTGCAACCCTATGTGTAACGAGTGGTTTGGAGATTGTTCGTTCAGCCATTCGTTCATTCGTTCAGTGTTTAGGTACTCAAAGGCTAAATATGTCCAGAAGTAGAATCAACAGAGCACTGGCTGGAAACTCTCTAACCATTACTGGTGAAGCGACACTCACAGACTGTCAGAGAAACACACATCGCCTCTGTTCACCGGTGTAAAGCCGCGCTCACACTACACTCTGAGCTCACAAAATTTCTGCGGACACTGTAGCGGTCGTGATATGACATCCGTGCTGGCAAAATGAGTCGCAATGAGCAAATTTAGCAAAAATGAGTTATTGTTATTCTTACATTCTCTATTAAAAAACCTTCAAAATGATGTATGATTTGTTGGAATCTGACAAAATGACTGAGCTACACCTGTTTGAAGTCGATAGAGTCAAAGTCAATTTTGAGAAAAATCGAGTTAAAGTTTTCTGAGGGAACCAACCCTTTTTTCCCCCCATGATTTCACAATTGTTTGATTAACATTAATACAAGACAACAGACAGCTTATAAGACCTATTGTATCATACGGATCTAATGTAATGTTAAACATAAGGTGTTTTCCCCCAACAGTTAACCAAACGTTCACTTAAGACATACCAGATCATGTTTGCGTGAATTCTCGGCAAGACAGATTATTTGAAATACTGTAATTCTGTTTATGTGACGGGATCGCGCTGTCTGAGGCGTGTTTGTGCGCGTGCTTCGGATCTGTCAGTCAGCGCGAGTAAGATCGTTTTGTTTACATCAGCATGAGTTGTTCATTGTTTCGAGAATTCGCTTTGAATATTCACAAAGTTAGAATGCTGTGCTTTTTTGTGATAACTTCAATTTTGACCTCATTTTTCACTTGTTTTGCCTGTAGCCCCAAATTATCCCGTGCGCATTCCCACTCATTTTGCCAGCATGGGTCACAAATAACAAATAGTAATACATTCAAAATGTGCAAATGTAAAAATCTACTCGACTTTACTGCAGAAATATGCATTCTTTTAATTTACATCGTGACGTATCGACCTTCTACTGGTCACACGTCTTCACATGATGCGATTTCGCAGGTCAGAGTTCATGAACACGAGACATGCCCTTAAACTACGATGGAAACAAGTTTACTGAATAAATCCCTCAACACCTCATGTGACTTTGTCTCAGCAGAGGCTGTGATTGGACTAACCAGCGGACCAGTCACATCGCAGCATCTCAAATGTTGCTTTGGTGTTTCTGGTTTAATGTCCTCCAGAAGCGTCTCACACGATTGTGTTCCCAAACACCAGCATCCGAACGCACGATCACATGACAGCGTTTCGTCTGGCGCTCTGAGACCGACTCAGGGAAAAAGAGCCTGATTGAAACACTTACATTTTTATTACTGATATTTTGCACCAATTTCTAAGGAAGTGACGATTTTGTTCTCTTGAACACATGGGATGGAAACGCTCATAAAACGTGTTTTATGACATATTCCAATTTTGCGCACAAGCTAAATTTGCAGCTTTGAATGGACCCGCATCTACTGGTGCAGGATTGTGACAAGATTCTGCATGAACGATGGCTGATCAGCAGAATTACTGTACGAGTGAATCCTGTAGTATGAAGTTGAGCGAGAGAGAGAGAGAGAGAGAGAGAGAGCTGTATGATGGCATTCAGCCAGAACACTTCTGAAGATTTACATCATAATCGGCTCATAAGCATTACTGACCAAGAGCGGTCCTGAGATTTGCTTTGGAAATGTCAGAGGCATTTTAAGGGAGATCAGTTTAAAGAGCTAGAAGAAACTGCTATCGATATTCCCTCACACAGCTGCAGATGGCCGCGGCTCTAATTGAAATGGCTTCTCCTCTGTCTGAAAGCCGTGGACCTGGCCTGATACGGCTGGGTCACTTTCAGATTGCAGGCTTAGCTCTCGGAGGCTTGATCGCTGCGATCTGGACGCCAGGGCACGACATTAAAGCTTCATTTGGAAACCGCTGTACAAAAGCCAGACCTTCACATCGAGGCAGAATACTGAACTCCGTTCAATCTTAGAGTTAAATAATGGAAACATATGACTGACCTCACCATTCACAGGCTTTTCAAGTACGCCTCTTCTGTGCTCGTGTGGGTGTTTGTTCGAGAAGCTTTTTCTCCCAGAAATGAGCAACTGTTTGGGAAAATCTGTTTTGTCTTTCGAGCTTAACAAAATGAGATTTGGCGCTTAGTTGTATATAAACAGGGACTATCTCTGATAGCTGTAATGACCGCCGCTGAAGCCCTGAGACACAGAGACCAGTTTCACTGCTGCCGTCAGGAGATGCAGAACTACAGTTTAGCAACCAGGTGTAGTTCAGTTTCAGAGCTGTATAACTGGGTTAGATTACACTGGTAAAAAGGAGGTTCACCTTAGCACACATTCAGAAAGAGTACTTATTAGGGAAATAATACTTTAATAGAATAAACTTAAAGCATTAGTTCACTTCCGAATGAAAATGTCCTGATAATTCACTCACCCCCATGTCATCTAAGATGTTCATGTCTCTCTTTCTTCAGTGGAAAAGAAATGAAGGTTTTTGAGGAAAACATTCCAGGATTGTTCTCCATATAGTGGACTTCACTGGGGTTCAACGGGTCCAAATGTCAGTTTCAGCTTCAAAGAGCTCTACACGATCCCAGACGAGGAATAAGAGTCTTAGGCATTTTCTAAAAAAGCAATAAAACCTCTTAACCACAAATGCTCGTCTTGCACTGCTCTGAGATGCTCCACGCATGACGTAATCATGTTGGAAAGGTCACGAAAAACGTCACAGAAAATTGACTTCTGAAGTTGCATAGTTGCATGTAATTATGCATAATTTACTGTTAATACTATAGCAAGTACATGTAACACGTCTCAAATACACTGTAAAATAAAGTGTTACCATATATACTTGTATTTGAAGTACACTACAAGTGCACGTTCGATACAATTAAGCACTCTTCTTTCTCACAATGGTAGTAGCAGAGGTGTAGTGTAATAATAGAAATGTTCGTTAATAGTAATGCAAAAACTCTTTTCATTTATTCATTCGTTCATTTGATTCAGCCGTATGAACTGAATGGCAGCTCGTCGAAAAAAGACACTTTTCTCTGTTTCTCTGTGCAGGTCATCTTCGAGGCCGAGGTGACGAACGGCAGACGAGGTTTCATCGCCATTGATGACATTCAGGTGCTCAGTTACCCGTGCGGTGAGTCAGCAGTGTGTGTGTGTGGTCTAGAAGTCTAGACTGGTCAGAAGGTTCAAACCCTGCAAACTATCATCATTGTGTCCGTGTGTAAGACACTTAACCCTAGGTTACTTCAGGAGGATTGTCCCTACTATTTAAAGCAGCTATAATTTCCTAAAAATCACACACTTCAGGAAGTCGAACCATACATGTCTTATAACTGACTCTGCTTGCTAAACTGGGACAGTATTTTAAAGACCCCATAAAATCAATATCCATAGTCATCCATATGCTACTGTAATGATAAAAGCTGAGTAGTGAATACAAACTTTTAGCAGATGGACGCAGGCAAAATGAGCAACATTTATTTTCTGGAAAAAAACAAAATGCATCACAGTTTCCACAACAGTTTTCAACGTTGATAATAGTCGTAAATGTTTTTTTGAGCAGCAAATCATCATATTTCTGAAGGATCATGTGACACTGAAGACTGGAGTAATGATGCTGAAAATTCACTTTACTGTATATTCACAGCTGATTTACCATTTCATTTTGAGTCCTGATATGAAATAGACTTTTGATCAATTTTTAAAAGTGAATGAGCGGTAATGACATGACTGCGGGAAGTGTTTTTATGGGCACATCAGCAGTAAAGAGCAGTGTGATCAATAAATGATCAGAGCACAAACAGTAAATAAGGACAGAGAGCTGCGGTCGAGCTGTAGCAGGTGATGCTGCTCCTCTGGGAACTCAAGTTTGTCTCATATATAATTAGACCTTATTGCTGCCGAGTGCTGCTCTTAACATGCAGCGTTTAGGGTCAAGTGACGCACAATCAGCAGACGCACAGTTCAGCACTCCAAATGTCAGCAATTTACATATAATTTTAAGTGATTAATATTTTGCCATCTCTGCAGGTTAGCAGTAGTCATGTGCATGTGGATCAGGCGCATCCGCTGGGATCAGAGCTTAGCCATGATAATATAACAGGTATTCCCAATTAACAGCTAGTCCATGAGAGCACAGGGATTACTGCCACTCCAGCATGGATTATATTCCCTCTGAATGCTGCTAATAAAGCTTCCCGCTGATCACGAGCAACATCTTATTAAAATGATGCAGGATGAGAGGGAGATGAAGGAGGTTTGTTGTACGTTCGTGCTGGAGAATGTTTCTGACGCTAAAAGAGCATTTATTTTGAAGGCGCCCCATCAGAAGCACTAGTGAGAGCTTTCTGTTCCTGAAGCAGTTTCAGCTCATTCGGCACAGCTACACCTACAACAGATCGACACACGTTAGATTTCCCCTCCGGACAGAGCAGTGAGTCAGCTTCAGCACAGAAATAATTAAATACTCAGCCATTCGTCAGTTTCCTAGATCATTATGTGTAAATAAAGTGAGAAGTTGAAAATGTATAGTCATAAATCTGATCTTTCATACAGTATATTTTCCCCCTGAATTCCATTTATAATGCCAGGAATGACTGATTGCACCAAAAACTGTTTTTATGACCATTTTCCACCCTCTCTATGACCCACGGTAAATTTGGTCAACTTTTCACACTCTGATACAGATACTGGCCATCCGTTCCCTCTTTAGATAATGGATGGAGAGTTGGATGATGGATGGATTGATGGATTGATGGATGGATGGATATGGATATGGATATGGATATGGATATGGATATGGATATGGATATGGATATGGATATGGATGAATGAATGAATGAATGAATGAGTGGATGAATGGGTGGATGAAATGATTGATGAATTGATGGATAGTTGGATGGATGGATGGGTGAATGATGGATGGATATGGATGAATGGATGAATTGATGGATAGTTGGATGATGGATGGATGGATGGATGGATGGATGGATGGATGGATGAATTGATGGATAGTTGGATGATGGATGGATGGATGGATGGATGGATATGGATATGGATGAATGCATGGATGAATTGATGGATAGTTGGATGATGGATGGATGGAGAGTTGGATGATGGATGGATATGGATATGGATATGGATATGGATATGGATATGGATATGGATGAATGAATGAATGAATGAATGAGTGAATGAATGAGTGGATGAAATGATTGATGAATTGATGGATAGTTGGATGGATGGATGGGTGAATGATGGATGGATATGGATGAATGGATGAATTGATGGATAGTTGGATGATGGATGGATGGATGGATGGATGGATGAATTGATGGATAGTTGGATGATGGATGGATGGATGGATGGATATGGATATGGATGAATGCATGGATGAATTGATGGATAGTTGGATGATGGATGGATGGAGAGTTGGATGATGGATGGATGGATATGGATATGGATGAATTGATGGATGGATGGATGGATGGAGAGTTGGATGATGGATGGATATGGATATGGATGAATGGATAGATTAATTGATGGATAGTTGGATGGATGGATGAATGGGTGAATGGATGGATGAATGGGTGAATGAATGAATTGATGGATGGATAGATGGATGGATGGATATGGATGAATGGATGGATGAATTGATGGATAGTTGGAAGATAAATGGATGGATGGATGGAGAGTTGGATGATGGATGGATGGAGAAATGGATGGAAGGATTGATATAGATGAATGAATGGATGAATTGATGGATGGATGGATAGTTGGATGAATGGATGAATGGATGGATGAATTGATTGATGGATGGATAGTTGGATGAATGGATGGATGAATGGGTGAATAAATGAATTGATGCATGGATGGATGAATGAATGAATGGGTGAATAAATGAATTGATGGATGGATGGAGGGATGGATGGATGGATGGATGGATGGATGGATGGATGATGGATGGATGGATGGATGGATGGATGATGGATGGATGGATGGATGGATGGATGGATGGATGGAGGATGGATGGATGGATGGATGGATGGATGGATGGATGGAGGATGGATGGATGGATGGATGGATGGATGGATGATGGATGGATGGATGGATGGAGGATGAAGGATGGATGATGGATGATGGAGGATGGATGGATGGATGGATGGATGATGGATGGATGGATGGATGGATGGATGGATGGATGGATGGATGGAGGATGGATGGATGGATGGATGGATGGATGGATGGATGGATGGATGGATGATGGATGGATGGATGGATGGATGGATGGAGGATGAAGGATGGATGATGGATGATGGAGGATGGATGGATGGATGGATGGATGATGGATGGATGGATGGATGGATGGATGGATGGATGGAGGATGGATGGATGGATGGATGATGGATGGATGGATGGATGGAGGATGAAGGATGGATGATGGATGATGGAGGATGGATGGATATGGATGAAGGATGGATGATGGATGATGGAGGATGGATGGATGGATGGATGGATGGATGGATGATGGATGGATGGATGGATGGATGGATGGATGGATGGATGGATGGATGGAGGATGGATGGATGGATGGATGGATGATGGATGGATGGATGGATGGAGGATGAAGGATGGATGATGGATGATGGAGGATGGATGGATATGGATGAGCTCAAAGCTGCAGATTAATCCTAAAAGACACAAAACTCAGATTTTGATTTCATGGAGTTTTTAAACAGGCAGTTTTTTGCTGCTGTTCCTTTAAGAGCTTGTATGTAAATGACTTCTGTTATGATTGGACAACGTCTATGCATGTCAAACAAGTAACAGAGCTCATACTGAAATATAAATGTTATTTATGATGTTCTGGAGGGAATAGAGGGGATGTTTTGAGTCGTCACTCTTACTATAAATAGCAAGACAAATTGTGTTTTCCGTCATATGAACGTTTGTGATATTATCATCAGTCACGTTCAGCAGAAGAGGACACCTGATCAGTCACACACATGTACGTGTGACTCAGTGTGACGCGGCTGTAGCTCATATCTCATTGTTCCTCTCTGTGTGCCGTCTGCTGCTGACCTCACTCCTGTCAGATGGACACCAGACGCTAGAGAGAGACTGAGAGGACAAATCCACAGGTGCTTTTACTCTCAGATGGATTGGTTCATGGATCACAACTCATCATTGGAGTATTATCTGAAATCAAACGGGAAAAAATGAGTGGATATACACCAGAATGATGAACACACACCACCGTTTCAGCCGTTTCCTTCCTGTGGCAAACCTTGTACTGTTACAGATGAATCATTGCCCTGTCCAGAGTGACTTACCGTACACATGATCTCAGGTCAAGAGTCTTAGTTCAGACCTCAAACCTTCAGCCGCTGTGCCACATCACCTCAAACATACACCATTCATTTTACCAGTAACGCTGTGTGTACATCATTTGAAGTCTGTCTGCATTTACCCTGCCTGTGGTAATATGCCTGCTCTGGCACTGGTTAACTCTGGCAGGTTTAGTATTCTGGTGTTTGAGAGCTGTAATAGCATACGTTGCTGTCCTTTCCTTCTCATACAGATAAATCCCCTCACTTCCTGCGTTTGGGGGACGTGGAGGTGAACGCCGGACAGAACGCCACGTTCCAGTGCATCGCCACGGTCCGAGACGCGGTCAACAACAAACTCTGGCTGCAGGTGGGAACTGAAGCACACTCCTTCACATCAACACCAAAGCGTTTGTCCTCCATTTCAAACACTGGGAAATCTGTTTATCTTGCTGTTTATTTCAAAACTACCCTTCTGAAAAAAGAACCACACTTGAGCATACTTTTAAAAAAGAGTGTTTATTACGGAAACAATGCACTTTAAAACAACACTTAACTGCAAATTGAATGTATAGTTGCTAATGCAACTAAATAAAAATGTATTAGAGTTTAAATTTTTATTAAATGCAATTAGCTGAACTTTGAGTGCTTTTTGCATGTAATTTCATAATTACATATATTGTCTTTTAAATAATAGTTAAAGTGCACTGACAATCATTTATAGTACACTAAAATATACTTTAATGTAATTTATATCGAAACTTGTATGTCATGTATTTAAATGAAATAGCAAATTTGTACATTTAAAATATATTAACTTTAAATTAAATATTGGATACAGTTAAAATGATCATCGAGCACTTTACATGTGCTTTAGTATGTTAAATACGTGACAAAATATTATCAAAACGTAGTGATTTAAAATGTACTTCAAAGTAAAACTAATTTGACATTTTTTACAAGAGTGCACTTTTTAAAAGATGTCAGAAACAGTCCTGGAAGTGTCTCTCTTTAAGTGGCCTTTTATTTCATTAATGTATTATAATAATAATAATAATAATAAAGTGTTAGCAGACGGTCTACTAATACTCGGTAATGTTCCAATAAGAGTTAGTTGACACGATAGTTGGTAGAAAGTCTAAAGCGGACTACTGAAATAAAGTGTTATTATTTGCAAGAAAAGTTTAAAAAAATAAAACCATATTTCCCGCTGCTGTCGGTGACCCATCCGAACTGTGACTGGTTTTTGGGTTGCGATCCACCAGTCGAGCACCAAGTCTTTTCAACGCAATCCGTGTTTTAGATCAGAGGTGTTTGGCCGGGAATGTCAAGTTCAGGATGTGCAGGAGCAAACAATTTTGCTGTTTTTAAGTTTGATTTCACGAGAATTGCATCATTTTCAGAAACTATATCGCATATTCATGGTCAGCGTGTGTATATATAACCACAACTACTAATCAAGCAGCGGGTTCATTACAGCCGAGCCTGTCACAGAGAGAGCGTCTCCTCTCCTGCCCCTCAAATCTTCCCACTTTATTCATCCTGAAGGAAAATCCTGCTCTCTTAATGATGTCTGTGTCAGCGGGGTTTTCATGTCTGCGTGTTGTGCCTTGCCCTGCCGCTGCCCTTTCATTGCGATTAACTAATGAGAGCGCTTCACGTACAGAAGACAGTGCAGAGAAAGATTGAAAGAGAGGAAGTGCCTGACAGGGTGGTAAAGTGTGTCGGAACAGTGACCTTTTCTGCTCTGATACACGAGGAGGTGAAAAAATGAAGAAAAAAAAAAAAGCAAGCAAGTGCTGGTGTTTGCTGCGCTTCTGACTAATATGAGATGGCAGTGTTAAAGGGGCTAATGAATGATCCTCTGTAGCGCACACACTCACACAGATCGCCCGCGACACGGACTGCCGTCACTCCTCCAGTCAAGCGTATGACTGGAACTTCAGGCCCGTCCCACAGAACAAGTTTAACGTCCCAAGTCAAGTCCCAAATTCATGAGTCACGCTTTATTAAGGTGGCATAGCTACATATGCTTACTCAACAGTAAAGCTTAATTACAAGCAGCTAACCCTAAACAAAACCCTTTCCCTAGCCTTGACCCTACAGTAAGTACTGTATTGTTTCGAATATAAGACTAAATGAAAAAAGAGGTTCATCTCATAATCAGGGTCTAGACTTATACATGTCAATAATACACCCGCAACAATAGGTGGCGCCAAACATGCAAGTGTGCCAAGAAATACTGTGTTTGCAATGTGAGAAGATCGATAACTATAAAGATAATGATAAAGTTCTAAAAATCATTCTAAATATAAAATAATAGCAGTGTCCACACCACAGCTATAGCGATATAGAGGAACGATATCATTGGGATTTCTTTCAGAACAATGTTTTCCAACGATAAAACACTGACAGCCTATCGCACATTTAAAACTATGATTTAAAACGGAAGACGACATTGCGGAGAAGTTAATCGCAGAAAAAAAGTCAAACCCGCACTAGTTTCAACAACATTGTCTTACTTCCTTTGAAGTCGCAAGGAACGTTGTTTTTATTCCACTATATTGACTTCGTCTCTGTTAGATTCGATCGATTACGCTAGCTATTCTCTCGGAACATAGCATGCTGGCTAAAGCCTGTAAATGGAACAAGAACAGCACAAACATGTTGTACACACTTTGAGTTTAGAATAAACAGACCGTTATCGTTCGTTGGTGTGGACGCACATATAGTTGTAGTTATAGTTATTGTTCTTGGTGTGAACGAGCCTTAACAGTTAAAGAAAGGCTTACTGTCTAAGAGCTGTGTGACTGTCATGTTTGCGTGCCTCGCTGACGGGACCAAACTTCCCCCGTACGTGATTTTAAAATGTAAGACCCAGATTTCAAAAATTTCACTTCTACTGTTAACGAAATTTCGGTAGGCTGCATGGTTTTCACTATGAGATTGATAGCTGTCCTGGTAGTGGGACATTTGGTGCGATTTTTTTTTTTTAATTTATTGTTTGTTTGTTTTTCAGCATTATCCAAAAAGCTTAAAGTTCATCCTGTGAAAATCATTGCGTTACAATGGAGACGGCACTTTAAAACCTTTCAGCGGCTCAATTTTTGTAATATCAACTTAAAATTTGGACCACAACTTCTGTCTTTGGTTTTCTGGCTATTTTAGAGTCCAGATTACTTTGTAAAATATATATTTTGGCTAAAATAAAAATGTTTTATAACTTATAACTCTCATTCGGCAGCAATCTGCTGAGTGCCTTTAAAATGAGACTAACCTTATATCCCAACATTCATCACATAACATGGAGCATTATGAATATTGACACACTTTGGGTGAATTATGACATCTGAAGCTGTTATAATGGGGAGGAAATGACTGAATTAAACCAATCAGTCCTGCACAAATTTTATTCTTCATCTCTCTTGGTCTTCTGACACATGTATAGCGGCGTAACGGAGAGGACATTCCCGTGGCGGAGAAGAAAAACATCAACCACAGGAAGTTTGCAGCCTCCTTCCGCCTGAGAGAGGTGACCAGTCAGGACCAAGATCTGTACCGCTGCGTCACCCAATCAGAGAGAGGCTCCGGCGTCTCCAACTTTGCCGGACTCATAGTCAGAGGTAAAGGCTTGCTTTGTTATTTATGCTTTATATCACAATAAACAGTTCAGACTCTACATTCTAATTGGATGAGCCTTTAACAAAAGGGTACAGCATTGTTTATTGTCATATATAATGAATAAAGGCTGTGATTTTATAGACTAGTTTAAGGCCAAAGTCAAGGAGAAACAGCCATGGCTACAGCGACCATCTGCTTATCTAAACGCTGATAAATAATACAAATATTCATTTTAAATTCCCATTGGGCACATGGTGCCATATTAATATGCACAACCTGTTTACGCAAACACATCTCATTGGGTGTTTTTTGGCGACCTACCCTGAACCGTACAAGAGCGTGCCGAAGCACTTGTGTCCGTGGAGTGGCGCGTGAAGTTCCCCGTGTGCAGATGCGACTCTGAGAGGAGTGCGATAGTTAGCGGCGGCCGGAGGGCAGAAGGGCCGATTGAGTCTCAGCCGCGCTGACAGCTCAGATATCTCCACCACACTTCCCCAGCTGACATCCTGCTACAAGGATACTAAAGATGGTAATTTCAGTGGAAATTTTTGGGCCATGGATTTGTGCGTGCGCTAATGGGAGCTGGCACGGAGTTGCCTATTGTTGCGCGTGACCCCGGGCTAGTGCTTTATTAGCTCCCGCTCTCCCTAATGCGGGGCGACAGCGGGCCCTCCCGGCTGTTTGGGGCCGCTTTGTAACAAATGAAAATTTCAGTGGCGGATTCTTACGCTGGAGAAGGATCGATCTGCGTGTCCTCCAGCTGCAGCAAGAGAGACGGGAGGGGAAGAGAAGCAACAACACAACACAGTTGTGGCCGCGGCGCGGCGGGTTTGGCCCAGGGTTTAGAGTAATGACATTAGCCTGCTCTCGCTTGTAGAGAATAAACTGAATTGACAAGACGTGTGCTGTGAAATAGATTCAAACACAAACAGACAATAAGCCCTGTTTTTATTGGACACCAGTGGATCTAAAGCAGAGTTTCTAGAGAAAGACCTGCGCAAACTCGCTCTTCTGGTTGGAGCGGAAAGGCTTTTGGTGTTTTGAGCCTGACGCCACAGGAAAAAGTCTGTCTACTTTAAAGTCCCCAAGAACTAATAGAACCGGGCCTTCACACAGGGTTTGTGAGATAATGAGAAGCTAAGAATGAAACTTTTAAAAGCCAAATTGGGCTGCGAAACAGCTCAAATCACGATTTTCAAATCAAAGGCTGTGATTTAATTGTAATATTGAAGTTTGTGTCCTTGTTGCACATGTTAATAAATTATGCATAATTACAGGCAGCTAACCCTAAACCAAACCCTATAGTAAGTACTTGCAGTTTATTAATATTTCTCAGTACTTAAATGTATAATTACACTGTAACAAGGACACCTTAAAATAGAGTCTTTATTTAAATTCACATAATTTCCAACATCATAATTTCACCAATTTTCCATCAAAAATAAAATAAAAGCTCAAGGATTTGATGTGCTAAAAGCCAAAAGGTTTAAACTTTTGAAAAGGAAGAATTGCAGTATTGTAACTTGTAGTTGGTTCTTGTAAAGAGTGAAAACCCTTAAGAAATAACTACTTCCACTGTCAGTCGAGTTTGTTTTTTGTGTCTCAGCAGTTGCATATGAGACATTTTAATATGAAATAAAATGTCATATTACTGTTCAAATCACAGAATAATCACAATATAAAGTCGTGCAGCCCTATATTAACTCTTTCCCTGCCACTGATGGAATTTTCCAGCTTTTCGTGTTTTCACAATTGTACGGTAGGGGGCGCTGTTACGCATCTTCTGAAATAGTACAGATCTCCGGATCAAAACACAGGCAAAGAAGAAGCAGAAACTAGCGATAGAAGCATTGTTGAAGTCTTTGAAAAAAAGTTGCTTTTTTTATTAAACTTTTCCACATTCAAGTGTTGATTTTAAAAAAAAAAAAAAAAAAAAAAAAAAAAAGAATGCATGAAGCTAGAATAAAATGTTTTTGTTTTGTTTTGTTTGTTTAAAAGCAGACGCTCTGTTCTTTCTTTCGATATATTGCATGTTCAGATATTCATACAGCAAAATATTCTGGGGGCCATGACATTTTTGTAAAAAATGATCAAAAATGCAGGCGAGGAAAGAGTTAAACAAAAACAATCAAAATAAAACACTTCAGAAAATCTGCTTACAGGCCTGTCATGTGACCTTTAACAAATATCAAAGAAATGTGAATGTGTCATTAAATTACTGAAGTATTAACTTCAAATCTCAAGTAGACGTTTTACTTCTAAAAGTTTGTGAAGTCTGTGATAGACGTGTTTTTATCTCCAAAGAACCGTACAGTCACCTCAAGAACGCTATATGTTTAAGACGAACCATCGAAGAACCGCACAAATCTCCAGATGCAGATGTGTTTGTGTTGGAGCGAGACAAGAGAGAGATATGGAGACGATGATTGTTTGCTACTTGTGATTTTCTAATGACTAGATAACAGGCTGTCACCCTCCTGTGAGCGCGGCACCCCGTCGCAAACACGCGGCTGATCGCTGGTAAATATGCCTGGAGAGACGGGAGAGATCAGGAGTTGAAACGAGGGAGATTTTAAAGACCCCGGCGCTGCGCGTGCTGACGGATCGTTAAAGTTTGATGAAGCGCGATCGTCTGATACTTCCCGATGATGCGCACACAGAACAAACGCAAACAAACCAAAAGAGCCAAAATGTCAACAACTCTGAAAGCTTCATCTGAGAGAATCTGAGAGAATGAAGAACAGAAAGCGGTTCATTAATGTCACAAGCGTCGCTTCCTGACTGTGATACGCATCAATGATTCATTCGCTTTCACAAAACATACTGCTGTGCGCTCACACACTCACCTGCGGCACTCGGGTCTACAGCCAACCTTCTGACAAACCTGACAAAGGCGGCTGTAGATAAAGCCAGATCGGTCAGTCAAACGTTTGGGGTCAGTACGATTTCTGAAAGAGTCTCTTCTGCTCACCAAGGCTGCATTTATGTGATCAAAAATACAGTAAAAACAGTGAAATATTATTCCAATGTAAATCAGCTGTGAATTTTCAGCATCATTACTCCAGTCTTCAGTGTCACATGATCCTTCAGAAATCATTCTGATATGATGATTTGCTGCTCAAGAAACATTTATGATTATTATCAGTGTTGAAAACAGTTCATATTTTTGTGGAAACCGTGATTTTTCAGGATTCTTTGATGAATAGAAAGTTCAAAAGAACAGCATTTATTTGAAATATGAATCTTTTGTAACATTATGAATGTCTTTACTGACACTTTTGATCAATTTAATGTGTCCTTGATGAATAAAAGTATTAATTTCTTTCAGAAAATGTCAAACTTTTGAGCAGTACGTTGTGTGTCAGAGTGTCATCTGGTGTCAGATGTCAGGGGTCAGACCAGCGTTTGTGGCGTGATGAGTGTTGGCTTTGGATGGGGTGTGTGTGTGTGAGGTGACGGACAGGAAGAGGTGATCACATATCCTGTCAGCGCGGAGAGAGAGTGATGTGCAGTAGACAGGGATCAGTCTGTCTCTCTCTCTCTAACGCTGTCCGTCAGGTGTTAGATTGCCGTGTCCCCTGATCCATATTCGCTCGCTTCTGTCATCTTTCCCTTCACAAGCCCCATCAAAACTTCCAAATAAAAAAAGCTGTGACTCTTCCCACAGGAAATATTCCCTTTTGCTTTTCCTCCCTCACATATTCTCCTTTCCTTTATGTCTGTCTCTCTCTCTCTCTCTCTCTCTCTCTTTACCTTTTTCTTTTTTTTTAAACCCGGCCTTGCTTTGATCAAACACATCCCTGCCAGGTCCTGTGAAATAAATGACAAAAAAAGATTATTTCTCTGACTATAAGATGTTGAGTCGAGGGCAAGTGCGTTTTCCAATTGCATTATGGCAGTATTCACCTGTGTGCGTGCGTGCGTATGTGTGTGTGCGTGTGTGTGTGTGTGCGCGCGTGTGTGTGTGTGTGAGGGAAAGACGGATGAGACAGGGCTTAAGGAAGGCTAACAGTGGGGCACAGCGCTATCATGCGCTCATGTCAGCCACACATGATGGATGACCCGCATGAAACAGCCAGTGACACCTGACAGAGAGAGATTCACGCTCACCGTCTCTGAAATTAACCCCGTTCAATCCAAGGCCAGTATCGTTAACAACAAATTTTGCAAGTATTTTAAAGTTTGTAAGTATTTAGTTTGCATATTAATTACAACACACAAAGGAATAGTTGACTTTAAATGTGAAGATTCTGTCATTATTAACCCATATGCTGTTATTTGTCAGTGGAAAACTGATTTTTTGAAGAATCATCACACAGATCTTTTTCTATACTAAAGCGTTTAGTAATAACATCTGTCAAACTGTAAAAATGACAAAGATAGATAGATAGATAAAACTTTATTATCCCGAAGGAACAGATGCACCAGTAAAGCACCATAACAGTGTCACAAACACAACGAAGACACATATGACTTGTGTTCCAAGTCTTCTGAAGTCATGTGATGCTTTGTGTGAGGAACAGACTGAAATTCAAAAGGTTATTTCACCCAAAAATGATAATTCTGTCATCATTTACTCTCCCTCGTTTCGTTCTGATCCTCTGAGACTTTTTTCTTCTTCAGCAGAACATGAAAGAAGGTATTTTTGAAGAATGTTGGGAACTATATGGCTTTGGAGACTTCGACTTCCAAAGAAAGGTTCAGAACCAAATGATGACAGAATAATCATTTTTGGGTGAACTATCCTTTTTAAGTCATTATTCAGTGATAAAGTTCACTTCAGATGTTTTGACCACTTTTGTGATATTTTTATGGTTCTTCTGTGGTGTTTTTTTAGGGACGCACGATATATCGGCCTCTGTTATTGTTAGCGGCCCAATAAGAAAATTTGGCCAGTATATTAAAGCTGATAAATAATGGATTATTTCCTTCAGCTGAGACACTTCAAATGCCCACTGTTCGCCACGATGGTTTAGAACTGCTTGAAATATGATTGAAATCACTTTAAAAAGGGAAGATGGAGGCGGATCTGAATGTGAGCTTGCAGCCAGTTGTAAGAAAGGGGCGGGGCTTAATCAGACTAAATGATTGGAGAATCTGAAGAAGACTGATGTTCTCCAGTTATGACAGTTTCATTAAACATAACAACAACAAAAAAACTTTGTAAATAAGCACAGTTGAATTGTTCACAATAAGATCTATAACATGCATTGAAAGCGTTAGTTCACCCAAATATGACATTTCTGTCATTGATTACTCCTGTAAGACCTTCGTTCATCTTCAGAACACAAATTAAGATATTTTTCATGAAATCAGAGAGACTCAATATCCATAATCAACACTTTCAAGGTCCAGAAAGGTACTAAAGACATGGTTAAAACAGTCATGTGACTGCAGTGGTTCAACCTTAATGTGATGAAGAGACGAGAATACTTTTAGTGCGCCGACTCATTATTGGCCGGCTCCTGCGTCAGCATCACACGCATCACGTGATCATCTTTGGCCAATACTGAGCCGGCATTCAGACGTAAACATGGAAGCTTCACTGTGTTACTGTGTCACCTGCGTAAGATAATGACAGGGAAGAGAAGAGATTGTTGAATAAAGTTATTTTTGTTTAGTTTTTGCGCACTAAAAGTATTCTCGTCTCTTCATAACATTAAGGTTGAACCACTGCAGTCACATGACTGTTTTAACCATGTCTTTAGTACCTTTCTGGACCTTGAAAATGTTGATTATATTGCTGGCTATAGATACCTCTCGGATTTCATCAAAAATATCTTAATTTGTGTTCTGAAGATGAACGAAGGTCTTACGGGTGAGGAACGACACGAGGGCGAGTGATTAATGACAGAAATTACATTTTTGGGTGAACTAACCCTTTAAATTAATCCCACAAAGCCGACTTTAGACTTTTTTACGTATTCTGTCAAAGAAAGAAAGGTTGTACAAGCAACTGAAAAAGTTGTTTGTTTGCTGCTGACCGTCTCAAACAGAATAGAATTATATCAATTTTAAAATCTTGAAAATATAAATAAAACTTGAGACAGTTTAATAACCCTGATTCAACCTGCCACCGAAGCATCAAACAAATCACGCAGAGGCTTTCAGCTAATATATGAACACTGTTCCATTCACTCACTCCAGACGCTGGTCCACTAAAAGCTCTCCGCTCATGTCTGAGTGTTTGTGGGTCTGAGAGCGTGTGTCAGTGGCTCTAATGAATTGAGATGAATGTCGTTTGTCTGCAGGTTCAAGCACAAACGAATGAGGCTTTTTGCTCGCTCCTTAAAGAGCCCTGTCTGCCCTCGGATGCTTTGTTTTCTGAGGAACACAAATAAGCGCGGCCGTTCACATTAATGCATATTTGATGTGACTCTGCTCTCTGAGTCTCTTCATTAGTGGTAAAAGGCAGATGTACCACGGTGTTTTATGTTGATGGACACTGTAATAAACAGCATCTTTTATATCACGTAGATGGCTGCCTATCATCATCCACGTCCAAAACAACAGATTGAGTGACGCCGTCGTACTAAAGAACGAACAAACATGGAGAAGTTGCCCTGAACAGGATCTGGACACTCAATGTTAATGCGTTCGGTACAGATATCCAGCAGAATGAGAGCACCAGCGCACTTTTCAAGCAAAACATCTCCCGATTTCTGTCTTTTGATGTTGGGGTGAAGAATGACCTGCACATGCTCTGGAAGGTTTGGTGATTCACCCGTGCGCTGTAATAACCGGCTGTAAAGGGTAACGTCTCATATGTCAGAGAGTGATTGACGAAAGCAGATGCTCCGGTAAATGTCACATTTAAAATAAAACATGAGAAATAAAAGAGCGGTTTACAGAGGTGATGTCATCACACGGCTCAAAACAAGTCAACAGGAAAGATGTCGAAGTGTGTGTGTGTGTGTGTGTGTGTGTGCAAGGGCAGCTCCTTTGTGCATTACTGCCATTGTGATTTGATTACTTGGTGAAATGTAATTTTGCCGTGTTGCTGTTAGTGGTGTCTCTCACACACACACACACACTGGAATCAGATTACAGCATTAAAATAAGCTGGCTTTGATTGCACAGGGATACCAGCACCTCCTCCTGCAGGAACACACAATAAATCAATTAACTCTCATTCCTTCCTTTCATTCCTTTATTCCATTAAGACTCAAACAGCATTACACAGGTCGCTCGTTTACAGGAGCGCGAACGGTTTAAACAACGGCAGATTTATTTAGAAAATTAAAAAACATTCTACAGCTGCTGATTAAATTGATAAAGTTCATTGTGATACATTTTTAAATAAGCAGTACAAGCCGGGGTAAGATGACCCACCATAGATGCCACAACATCTCATCTCAACACTATGCTGTTTTTAATTTTGTCATTTGAAGGTCACTTGTTCCTGTCTGAAATTTCATTTCATTAAAACCTATAGGCTAATTGAGTAAAATCATTTTGATTTATGGCATATCTTCAATTAAAACACGGTCAATTCAATTTTAATTTCTGATTATTGTCAAAGGCACAATACATTTTCTCGGGATCATGGGAGGTGTTGTCTTCACGTCTACAGCTGGTAGAAAAGAATCGATTATTAACGTTACTGTAGTATGAAGCAGAGCAGGGCGAGTGTTGAAACAGAGACAAGGCCGATTGCTGATGAGACGAGCGCGACACATGACACGGCTCGAGAGCAGAGGAGCTTTTATCATGCCGCAGTCGCCGCTTCTGCTTCTTCCGGTCAAGCGTACGTGGAGTAAAGCAGCGCTGTTTATCATATTAGATACATATTCGTGTTGAAAGTTGTTATAATGCTACTCTGAGACACTGCAGAAAGCTAGATTGATATTAGACATGGAGATTTAAACAATAATGTATCCAAACAGTGTCTAATAAAACACAGAATATATGAAAGCGTCTTTGGTGTTTCCATTTGGTGGTTCCATGTCATTGATAGGCGACACACGGATATGGCACACAAGTTTTAGTGGTTTTTGGACATTTTAATCCAAAAATATGACATATTTTGCCTTCAGTGTTGAAAACAGTTGTGCTGCTTCTTATTTCTGTGGAAACCGCGACACATTTTATTTTTCAGGATTCTTTGATGAATAGAAAGTTCAAAAGAACAGCATTTTTTGACATCTTTTGTAACATTATAAATCAATTTAATACGTCCTTGCTGAATAAAAGTATTAATTTCTTTCCAAAAAATAAAAAATAAAATCATTGTGCAGTCAAATATTTCAGTACAGTAATGTATTAAATTCTGTACTTTCTATACATGTGTCTCCAACCAGAACTGCAAAAATGATGCTAAAAATAGGAGTCAAGTTTCGTTGACCCGTATGTACTGTATGTAACCGTGTGTTTGAGAGTCGCGTCTGCTCGTCATATATGCGTTTATGGACATGCAGGAATACTCAACAGGCGTGTGATTGGCGTGTTGGTTTGTGTTGTTTCTGAGCTTCATGTGATCTGGTTAATTAGCTGAAACAAATAGAGAGTTCAGGAGCCATCTGGGGTGGAAAGAGAGAGAGCGTGTCTCCATCTGATCGTCCCGCGCTAAACAGCATCTCTCAGCGTGAGCTGTCTGTCGCTCCGGTGGACAGTCTCGCAGCTCTAAACGCCGCTTCACAGCTCCTCACCAAAATCAATGTGATGCTGATGAGGGAGAACCTTTAATATGTCACCAAAACAAGTGTCAGGATGTCTCGTACTGACGCTGTTCTTCTACGCTCCGTCTTCATGATTTATTCATAATCATAAAGTCAGCAGCAGTGTCCAGAGCATCTCCGATATGTGAGGAAAAACAGCTTCATGCTTTCTGTTTTTCCCCTCCAGTAAAAAATAGATGACTAGCTTGTTTTATGTACGGATGAGATGTCTCTCCGCTTGTCTGTGAAGCCAAATGTATCTGCAAACGCGACACAGTTACTAAAAGACCATCTGGATCGTCTGGTGTGGTGTAATACTGTCGCCGTTTGCATGTATCTTTATGGTTTGCTTGTTGATTTAAGCATTTTTTTTGTTGTTGTTGTTTTGTACTGCAGTAGTGTGATTACAGGTGTTCTTTTTGCTTTTTTTAAATTAAATAAATCTGATAGAAAGTGACTCCCAGAACATTTGCTGATTGGAAAAAAAAACCTGCATTCATAAATCACGAGCTGATTAACATATTTACTTTTTGATTCTATGTGATACATTTTAATCCAAACAATCCCAGTATGATCACATGTTCAGCTCAGTCTGTCTTTATGAAAGATTTCTCTTGATTCTTCCAGAGCCCCCGAGACCCATCGCTCCACCTCAGCTGCTGGGCGTCGGGCCAACATACCTGCTAATCCAGCTGAACGCTAACTCCATTTTTGGGGACGGCCCCATCATCCTGAAGGAGGTGGAGTACAGGATGACCTCTGGAAGCTGGACAGAGACCCACGCCGTCAACTCGCCTAATTACAAACTATGGCACCTGGATCCCGACACGGAGTATGAGATCCGAGTGTTGCTGACCCGACCGGGAGAGGGGGGGACCGGACAGCCCGGACCAGCTCTCATCACTAGAACCAAGTGTGCAGGTTAGTCTACTGGACTTCCCTTTCCTCCCTCTGCTTGTGGTGCCATGACATTTTTGACAAGTGCATATTTATTTATTTATTTATTTTTTTGTGGGAGGTGCTCATGCTGGCAGCGATTAAAGGATTAGTTCACTTCAGAATTCAAATTTCCTGATAATTCACTCACCTCCATGTCATCCAAGATGTTCATGTCTTTCTTTCTTCGGTCAAAAAGAAATGAAGGTTTTTGAGGAAAACATTCAGGATTGTTCTCCATATAGTGGACTTCACTGGGGTTCAACTGGTCCAAATGTCAGTTTCAGCTTCAAAGAGCTCTACACGATCCCAGACGAGGAATAAGAGTCTTATCTAGAGAAACCATCAGCCATTTTCTAAAAGAGATAAACATTATATACTTTTTAACCACAAATGCTCATCTTGAACTGCTCCGTGATGCATGACGTAATCACGTTGGAAAGGTCACGCGGAAGTACCACGGTAGGGCGAAAAACATCTCGTTTTCTCGTCCAACTTCAACATCGACGTCGTTGTTTTACCTTTTTTTGTAAAGGCTGTTTGACTTAGTCTTTGACGTTCCCTTCGTAAACACTGGATCGGTACTTCCGCCTACGTCACGTGTGACCTTTTCAACATGATTACGTCATGTGTGGAGCATCACAGAACAGTGCAAGACGAGCATTTGTGCTTAAAAAGTATATAATTTTTTTAGAAACTGTCAGATGGTTTCTCTAGATAAGACTCTTATTCCTCGTCTGGGATCGTGTAGAGCTCTTTGAAGCTGAAACTGACACTTGGACCTTCAACCCGTTAAACCCCAGTGAAGTCCACTATATGGAGAAAAATCGTGGAATGTTTTCCTCATTTCTTTTTGACCGAAGAAAGAAAGACATGAACATCTTGGATGACATGGAGGTGAGTGAATTATCAGGAAGTTTTCATTCTGAAGTGAACTAATCCTTTGAAGCACTTTGGATATTTTTTGCCTGCGATATTGCCAAATTTCAGGGATCCAGTCCCTTTGACTTAAGAAAAAAGCATAAGCTTTGAGTCGCTTAGTATGACATGCTTGTTCGCTGATTAAATGCCAATTCTTATTGAGAATGAATGACTTCCAGTCGCTTTGTCTTTGCAAATCATCATCAGTGTAAATAACCCTCACCAAAAATTGAAAAGTCTGTCATCAATTCTTCCAAACGTGTATGACCTTCCTTTTGTGGAAAACTATTTTTCTCCACACAATGAAAGTCAGTGGGGTCCAAAACAACATTGACCTTCACTGTATGAACATTTGTCATACAGGTTTGGGATGACACGAGGGTGAGTAAACGATGACAAAATGTTAATTTTTGGGTGAATTGTCCCTCGACGTGTAAATACAGGAGGCTTTCACCTAGTTTGCACAGGTGCTTGGGTGTTCTTCTGTGTACACACTCCTGCTCTGATCATACACACATAAACACACACAAAAGGGACAAAACACAGGCTTTGGGCTCCCCTGGAGCAGATGGAGGTTCGGGTTCAGCTGCAGTTTCACAGCGATCCATAAGTGACATTGAAACAAGGGTCCTCCTGTTACTGCTGCAGCACACCTCCACTGAAAGTGTGTTTTTTCCTCCTCTTGTATTTGCACATAAATAATTGCCTGGAGCTTCTTCAGAAACATAATTGGAAAATAAAGTAAACAAGAGAGCGTGTGGAGCAGCTATCATCGATGCCACTCACCCTTTGTGTGTGTGTGTATATATGTTAATCATGACTCAGACCATGCGCTGTATACCACCGCCCTTATAAAATTGGAAGCGTATGAGAGCAAACACTCAGTCACACTGCATATAAGGGCCTTGTGCCTTCATTTGAGCGTTGTGATGCCGTTCTCTCTGCGGGTTTCCATGGCTCCCGTATTAATCGTGGCAAGACTCGGCGAGGACAGATATGCAGCTCATATGAGGAGGCACGGAGTGACGACGGTCTTCCGGAGAGTGGAAGAGAGAGAGAGAGAGAGAGCGTATGCATGGTTTCATTACAGAGAGATGCTCTGTGTCCCCAGTGGCGGCACAGTACGGTGGCCCACTCGCTCACCGCCTGATTGAAATTCAAACAGGAGCCCCTCTCCCCCATCAATCGCATTTGAACTTTCATATATTTTTTTTTTATTTTGGCAAAAGACGTTTTCCAGGTCTGCTTTAGACGTGGCTTTAGATGGAGCGCTCGCTGGCTTTTTCATCTCCCTCTAGCCAATCACACGCTTATCTCACCTCGGACAGGGAGAACTGAGTGGAACCGGTGAATTTACACAATTACATTTAGATTGGTGCCAGTCTGCCAGAGTGCTCTGTTTAAATTCACATTTTCTCTCTCTTTCTCTCTCTCTGTCTCTGTCTGTTGGTTAGTTTCCTGCTAAACCTTATTGTCTGGCGCTTGTGTGGCATGTGCACATTTCACATTTATCAATATTATTATGTTTGGCAGCATAGTTTATCTTGGTTGTGGGTATGCATTTTGAAAAGGGCGACAGAGAGGAGGCGTAACTTTCTGAACGAACATCGTCTCTTGTATGTGCCTGAGCACAAGCCAAACACACGGGTTCTTTCCACTTAAAGATTCACTGTGTGTGTGTGTGTGTTGAGCTCATAATTAGGTGTGGCTTTATCACAGTTAGCCCCCCTAGCCCCTCAGGCCTGAACAGAGCTAGAAACTATTGCTCAGAGCTGTCCCTCTGCTCTTTTGAATTTTTCCAGGTTCGTCCCAAATACCTGGAGAAGAACGCTATCCGTCAGCATCCCTGTTCATCTCAAAGGCAGTCGCTCTGTTTTCAGACATGCAAAGTAACATAATACTATTAAAACGTGGGACATTTACTGGTGGTGGTTTTCAGGAGACTTAAGCGAAAATATCCAATTGATTTCTAATTTTGATGCTTTTTAGAAGACATGATTCTGATATTAAACCTATATTATCACATTTCAATCATGACAACTCTCAGAATAGTTTTGGCATGTTAGTGATTATGGCAATGTCAACGTATTTGCTGTGATCATGTAAGATATGCTGCTGCTGCATGGATAGACACATAAATCCTCTAGCA
Source organism: Elopichthys bambusa (assembly GCA_037101425.1). NCBI lineage: Eukaryota > Metazoa > Chordata > Actinopteri > Cypriniformes > Xenocyprididae > Elopichthys > Elopichthys bambusa. The sequence goes on along the minus strand of CM074445.1, from coordinate 96,143 downwards.
GATCTAGGCAGGTGGAGCTGGGGAGGTGGAGGGGTTCAGAGGGACTCGCCTACAGAAAACACTGAACCAGACTATTTGAAAGTTGAGCATGCAGTCTTATTGGCTGCAGAATCAGCAGAGCTTGTGCCGTGCGATTGCTAGCAGATTGCATTAAGGAATTATGAGTCTGCGCCATCTAGAGTTTCAAGACTGAACTAGATAATTAAAAGTTTTCATTCCTATAGGCTGATTATTCTGAGCACAGTTTGAGATGTTGTTCAGTCTGAGGCATTCTGAAACGTGTGGGATTACTGGCGGCTTTTTGTCAGGAGAAACATAAGAAGCTGTAGCTTTCAGCATTTGCTCTCAGTTTAATCATATTGCTGTGTCGGAGAAACATTTGAGATATTAAGAGGATCTCATTTGTGATTTGTGAATATGAAACTAGATTCAGTTCCTCCTGATGTCTTGGGAATATAATCTTTTTCACAACGAAAAGTTACAACAGCAGCCAAGATCTTTCTGCTCAGGAACATTCCCTCTCTGCTGAACTGTGAGAGTTGAGAATGGAAAAGGTTATGTCTGATTATTTTTTTTCTAGACACTGCATGGAGATGGAGAATAATGCATTGGAATGCAGGTGCTCATGTGTCCTGATTATCACAGCAAGAAAAACCATTATGACAATGTTCCAGACGTCTCTCCCCTGCCTTTTTTATTTTGTATAAATGTCAAGCTATTTCCCTAAAATAGCAAATTGATCATGTTTCCCATGATTCCCTGCTAAATAAATGAGAAGTCAAACATTGCCTCAGTCGTCATTGTACAAGTCAGTGCAATGTCTGGAGAAATAAGCGTGATGGAACGCAGACAGACGCCGATCAGGATTTATTGTTTCTAGAATTAAAAAATGGCTTTATCACAACTAAAAGAGATCTACTTTGAGATCCATTTATAACATGAATTGAAGAGAACTGCCCTCAGTTCACTTTTGGGTCAACTGAAAGAGGTGTGACTTTGATTCTCGAGTGTGAACACTCATAGAGAGTAATTCTCGCACATGTTGAACATGAGAGCTGTGTTAGGCCGTTTTGTTCTTTTAGTGTGTAATTTTTTATGTCCCAATTATAAACCTTTCAAATGATGATGTTTTGGCTGACCAATGGTAGGGTTCAGGAAATCGGTCTGAATTTATTTTCCATACTGGTGTAGAAATCACACTTCAGCTTTAAATCATATTGCAGTTCAAATCACTATCATGAAATTTGTCGAAATAACTGCACATTTATTTTCTGGCCTAGTTTGAACTGTTTGTTGAAGCACAGACAGCCTTGTCACCTAATTGCTGTCATCTGTCTGCTTTTTTTTACTATAAAAATTGGTGTATTGCAAACTTCCAGTGTGTTCTGGTACGTTTGAAAGTCGTATTCCCATGTGTCTGATAGCCAGAGGGCAGGATGTAGTGGCACATCTGGTATTGCTGCTCTCTCTCTCTCTCTCTCTCTCTGTCTTACTGTGCCGTCTCTCCCCATCAGTCTCTGCCTGTAATTCTGTGCCTTCAGAGGAGACCACCACCACAGCTTGCTTTCTGACAGCAGAGGAAACAGTGAGAAAATGGTGTCTCCTCTTCACCTCCAAGTCAAATCCCTCGCTCCAGCATCAGCGCTAGTGAGATGGAAAGGGTGAAACAAGCACTGGCTGTAATGACACTGCCGGAGTCACACCGGCTCCCAGAATCTCTTCAGCTGCACACATTTGATAATGGATACTTACTGGGGGCATCAACACATTTTCAAAAATGCGTACTACATCCCTGAAAGGTTATGAGGTCCAGAATTTATAGCAGAAAAGTTCTTATTCCATTGCCGGCTTTCATAGCTTTTTATTTTTGTTCAGTTTTATTCATATTCTGTTTATTTTATTAATATTTATTAATAGTATTTATGTCAAGACCTACATTAAGAGAATTTAATACTACTGCAGTTTGTATAGTGGCAGTATGCCACTCTGAACACAAACATAGACCTTTCCTGTCTAGATAAATAGTGTCAGCAGGAACAGGAAGCACTGTTTGTTGAAACAGGAAGTAATAGGAAAAGTACTCTGATCTTTGCTCTTTGACCATTTTCTACAAAAAGACAACTGGCAAAGTGTCTGCATTGTGTGTGTCTTCCCAACAGTAGCTGAGTTGAATGGCTACACAAGTCTAAACAGGACTTGGTTTCAAACCATCACACAGGAGATTAATTAACCAACTGATTACAAAGTCACAAAGCAATTAACGGCACCACATAATGAGAAAACATACATGCTAGAATGCAGGAAATAAGATCCTTGTGTTGGAAATGCTTGAAGAGTCATCTATATCTAATAGTTATTGGATACCCATCCCCAAAAAGTAAGGATGAAGAATTGTCTGGCCATTAATGTGGAGAGTCCGAGGTTCGGGCGTATACGGATTGATGACAGCCACACGAGCCAGGACGAGTTATCATTATGTGGTCCACACAGCAGAGTATAATTTAGAAATGTATAGAAAATATCCCCACTTGCAAATGAAAGCTGTGTAGACGGAGAACATTAGGGGTCCCAGCACTGAGCCCTGAGGTACCCCGGTGGTGAGTGTGTGGGCTGAGAGGAGTAAGTCTTGCTAGGACATCATTATGTTGGCCAAGTAGGATATAAACCAGGAAAGTGCTGACCTGGACAAAATTAGCATGGAGTTATGTAAGGATTCTCTGGCTTACTTGAGTCCTGTGGTTATAGCAAGGAAAGCAGTTTGAGTAGTGATCACGTCTGAAGCCAAATTTCAATTAAGATTACATCTCATGGAAATCAAATTCCAGCGCACATAATGAATTGGCTCTTTAGCTCAGTGACTAAGTGTTTTTTGTAATCAAAAATCCATGGTCTTCTTTGGGCTTTGTGTGGGCGCATGAGGGTGTTTGTGTCCAGGCTGTGTGTTTTGTACTGTTTGACTTTGACCACAGTGTGTGGGTATAAGGTTGTGTGGTAGCGAGAGAGAAAAGGTGCTGTAATTATCATGAACTAAATGAATGTGTGCGGCTATAGTGCTGATTGTGCTGAACGCAGGCTCTCCAAAGGCCCACGCACACGCCATGCTCGATTTAGCAGGCCAATTTTCAATTAAGCTACATCACAAATGAACATCGGCCATTTCAGGAAACATCGGCTTCCCATTTTTTCTGCTTATGTGGCAGAATGTGAGATTGGATGAATCTAATCGCTAATTGTCATCGTACGTCAAGGTGAAAGCCTTCTGGGTAAGTCCAATAAACATGCCTTATGCAGCATGCCTTATGTTCTCTCTGCCTCCATGCATTTGTTTTTAAGCAGACTGGACAAAATCATGTGCTTATATGATTTTTTATTAGATACTGTGGTGCATCATGTATCTTATGAGTGGATATTGATGGATTTTATATTTCAAAAAATGCTGTTCATGTTGCATATGGTAGAATGTATTATTTTGTAAGAGTTGTCACGTGAAATGTTGTTATGAAGCCAATTGTAAATAGTGAAGCCAAGTGTCTATAGCTCTAATGGTGGACTTTCAAATGAATGTCCAATATTCAATAGCGCTTGAGCTTTATCGATAGCATTTGTGATGTTATATTGAACAGATGTAAAATCTTGACAGCCACCCAAGCTCTCCTTTGCGTGTTCATGAGAATCCATAGTGATGTCCGATTTATTCTTTTGAATGGCGTTAAGTACATTTTTTTGGGTGAACTTTTCAATTAACTGTGCTAAATGTTGGTAGAACCAAATGTTTATTGAGCCTCAGAAGGGATCATTAGCTGGGGAATTACAGCTTATTTTAGTGCTATTTTCTAGCTTTGCTTTTGGTGAATAGACTGAAGAAATATCTGGTTGTTTTTTTAATATCAGAATATTATGTGTTTTCTCTCATGAATCACTTGTATTTAGAGGCATTCCAGCTCAGCAGAAACCAGTACTTGTAAGAGTTTGTTGTGTTACACACACTTCACTCTTTCTATCAATCTAAATGAAGTGTGTTTGTGCAAGTGCTTAAGTAAGTAACCTGGCTGTTCGAACGTGTCAGCTGTGTTTTCAGCCCACCAGCTTCCACAGTCTTGACCTCAAGTGTTGTGATTTGTCCACTAATTATTTCAGTAAGATGATTTGCACTTTTACAGTCTTTCAAGGCAACTGTAGTAACCTTAATTTTAACGTTTAATCCATAGAAGATTTTAAGAGGTCATTAAGCCCATTAGCCTGTGGTTTAAGACGATTGATTAGGTCTTGAAAGACATTGATCAGGTACCTTGAGTGTGTGTCGTGGAGGGGAATAAATGAGAATGTTTCTCACATACTCATTTGTTTCCCTTCTCTCATTAAACGTGCATGTGTTTGTGTGAAACACACCTACATGTCCTAGTTTCTTCTGAGAGCGGTTGCGCTTTACACCTCGGCTTCCTATTTTACTGTAGGAGTGCGGACCCTGTTTGTGTATTTACTCAATATTCTGTGTCCCAGCCTATCTCATAAAGAGCGCAGGTCTGCAGATCCAGCAGACAAACATCGTAAAGCCTGGAGATTATCAGTTTCTGTCCAGAGAACGTTATTTAAATGGAAATTACTTCCTCTCCTGCCACACGCTGTATTTTATTTGAGCTCTTTGCCACGCGTTGCTGGTGCTGGATATTAATGTTAATGGTGCTTGTGTCTTTTCAGCATTCAGATGATTTTCTCCACTCTTAACATATTGTAGGTGTTTATAGGTCTTTTAATGGTTTCGTATGGGGGGGAAAAAAAGTCGTCATAGGAAGGAACACGCTCTGGTAGGCCATTTATTCTGAACAAAAGTGTTGGCCTAATGGATCAGTGCTGCCATATCTTCAACTGCGAAGCAAATCACCTTAAAGTGAGCATTTTTTTTCCACTCTGAAAATGAAAAGAAAGTAGCAAAAATAAACAAAGTTTCCAGCGATAACCATTATTTTTCTTTCCACACTGAAAGTGCTGCATGCTGCAACAAAATCACAGCTAATAAGAAAAAAGTTTTCTTTGACTAATAACACATACCTTGTGTTTTATGCTGTATAATTTCTGGTTCTAAACTTCCACAATCTGTCTCTCCTCATCTGTGCTTAATTGGTGCAAATAGCATCCCTTGTTTGCAAACACTATTTACACTAGCTTCAGTGGCGCAGCAGTAGAGAGTAAGGCTCGCACACCTGGCTTTTAATGCGAGGTTCAAATCCGCTTTTTGCCGAGTTCACTCTCATTTTCCCATCACATATCACACCAGAAAGACATGTATTTTTAATAAAAATGAAAATAATGTTCTAAAAGTGAAAACAAACTACCTAATGAGTGTTTAATAATATTAAGTGTTTACTGGGTAGGGTTAGGGGAAGGGGTAGGGAGGGATTTTATTCTCCCAATAAGACCGAATCCATTTAATAATTTTAATAAATATATTCATTTACACTCTGTGATATTATTGCATCCTGTTAATGTACAGAAATACTGAGATGCAAAGTGTCTGCCAATATAAAGTATAGATAGCATCTAATTACTATTTACTCTAATTGCAAAGAACTGATACTTTTACATGGTGTAAATAGAATCTATCGCTATTGTCACTTAGTGTAAATAGCATATCGCTAAGAAAATGCTGCTACTGTCACCTAGTGTAAATAGCATCTATCGCTAAGAAAATGCTGCTATTGTCACTTAGTGTAAATAGCATCTATCGCTAAGAAAATGCTGCTATTGTCACTTAGTGTAAATAGCATCTATCGCTAAGAAAATGCTGCTATTGTCACTTAGTGTAAATAGCATATCGCTAAGAAAATGCTGCTATTGTCACTTAGTGTAAATAGCATATCGCTAAGAAAATGCTGCTATTGTCACTTAGTGTAAATAGCATCTATCGCTAAGAAAATGCTGCTATTGTCACTTAGTGTAAATAGCATATCGCTAAGAAAATGCTGCTATTGTCACTTAGTGTAAATAGCATATCGCTAAGAAAATGCTGCTATTGTCACTTAGTGTAAATAGCATCTATCGCTAAGAAAATGCTGCTATTGTCACTTAGTGTAAATAGCATATCGCTAAGAAAATGCTGCTATTGTCACTTAGTGTAAATAGCATATCGCTAAGAAAATGCTGCTATTGTCACTTAGTGTAAATAGCATCTATCGCTAAGAAAATGCTGCTATTGTCACTTAGTGTAAATAGCATATCGCTAAGAAAATGCTGCTATTGTCACTTAGTGTAAATAGCATATCGCTAAGAAAATGCTGCTATTGTCACTTAGTGTAAATAGCATCTATCGCTAAGAAAATGCTGCTATTGTCACTTAGTGTAAATAGCATCTATCGCTAAGAAAATGCTGCTATTGTCACTTAGTGTAAATAGCATATCGCTAAGAAAATGCTGCTATTGTCACTTAGTGTAAATAGCATATCGCTAAGAAAATGCTGCTATTGTCACTTAGTGTAAATAGCATATCGCTAAGAAAATGCTGCTATTGTCACTTAGTGTAAATAGCATCTATCGCTAAGAAAATGCTGCTATTGTCACTTAGTGTAAATAGCATATCGCTAAGAAAATGCTGCTATTGTCACTTAGTGTAAATAGCACATCGCTAAGAAAATGCTGCTATTGTCACTTAGTGTAAATAGCATATCGCTAAGAAAATGCTGCTATTGTCACTTAGTGTAAATAGCATCTATCGCTAAGAAAATGCTGCTATTGTCACTTAGTGTAAATAGCATATCGCTAAGAAAATGCTGCTATTGTCACTTAGTGAAAATAGCATATCGCTAAGAAAATGCTGCTATTGTCACTTAGTGTAAATAACATATCGCTAAGAAAATGCTGCTATTGTCACTTAGTGTAAATAGCATATCGCTAAGAAAATGCTGCTATTGTCACTTAGTGTAAATAGCATATATCGCTAAGAAAATGCTGCTATTGTCACTTAGTGTAAAGTAATGAAGTAATTTGTCTGTGACACAATCACAGCCAATCAGAACACATCTGATTTTTAATATCAGAAAGCCTTCCTGTAAACACCTCAGTCCGATGAGCTCGACCTCAAATAATCCGTTTGACAGGACATTTGAACCATGTAAACCCTTGAGTTTAACTACTTTCTCAAACAGTTTAGGGTTCGTATAAACAGTACTTTCAGAATTTGAATTCATTCAGAATAGTGTTACATTTTGGTATTCACCATCTACTTTCATATATGAAAAAGAGCAGCATGAACTTGCTGCAAATATTCTCCTTTTTCTTTGCCTGTATGTTTTTTGTAGCACCATGAGTAGGTGATGTTTCTGGTTGACCGTTCCTTTAATTCACCCCTCCATGTACTCTCGGCCCTGTGTTTCACTCACTCCACCTCGGCATGCTGAAGTGGGTTTGTGCACATATAATGATATTTATTCCCTGCCCTTATTACCCATAATCCTGTGCGAGTGCAGTGGTTAAGGTGTGTGTTGACTCTGTGTGCTTATCAGGTCCTCGACAGTCCTCATTTGAATTTCAAAAAAGCCAATTGGATGAACATGCTGTTGGAGTGCAGGTACGCGGTCCGTTTTACCTTTTACTGCCCTTTCATCTACCATCCGTCTCTCTCTCTCTCGTCTCACACTTCTACAGCCGCCTTCCTCAGGCAAAACAACAAAAAAAAACACACAAACCACAGCCTATTTCCACATGCTGAATCTGAATTCAACATTTTCAATCTCCCCGCACAATAAAATCCCAATATATTACAGAACTCTAACCCCCCCACAGCCGGTCCCCAACCCGATGAATAAAACATGACATGGAAAAAGAGCTCGCGACCAAATATTACCCCATCAGAGGAGAGGTAATCTAGTGCACACGCCAGTGCTGCTGCTTCAGAAGTTCAGTCTGCCCTGATCAGTGTTCCTGTAAGCAGTTGCTCCGCACAGACACAAGAAATATCTGGGAGAAAGTGAGGGATTTCTTCAGCTTTTGATGTCCAGCCGAATGTACATTCATTTTCAGAATAGAGCCGAAGCTGTCAGACTTCTCGTGCAGCGTTGATTAATTCAGGAAAAAATGCTTGAACAGTGCAGAGATTTCAAGCTCAACTGCGGCACATACGGAAGCCCACAGGGTTCACGCTTTACTGTCTGTCTTGTGATCTTGACAAAACAAGTTATCTTGAGATGACAGAATGACAGAAAAATAACACATGATAACTTTACTTGTGTTATTATTATTATTACTGTTTTTTGTTGATGAACTTATTTGTATCAAATAATTGCAATGAGATTTGTGCTTTATTACTTTTGATATGAAATTTAAATTCTCCGTTTTATCGCTAAATTCCATCAATAAATGTGTTTTTGTGTCTCTTTAATGTGTGGTGACAGATCGCTGTAGCTGAAGCGATCATCTCTTCCTCTTTACTACTAGTTACAGCAGCAAATAAACATGAAAAACATCAGAAGATACAGAACAACTGAAATTAATTTCATGTAATTGATCAATCAGTGTTTCAACCACCGATGGTAAAAACAGACGGTAAACAATGTCACGTAACGTCATCCGAAAAGCCATTCAATGACCGTAAGCATTTTGATAAATATATGCACCATATTACACACATTTATTATATCTTACTTGACCTGTTAGTGATATCTATATAATATGTGTGAATAAATCTGTCATGAAAACAAGTGTTTATGACAGTCACCGTTTAAATGTATATTTTTTAACAATGAATCGGAATAGAAACATAATTATATCATTTAATTTAAATGTTGTGCAGCTCAGTTTTTGAGTGTTGATCATTATATCTAAAAATAAATAACAACTCAATTAATAGTATCTGTTGTTAATTTAGCCTTCAATATTATAATAATGTACTGACAGGTATTTACAGCATTAGTTGAGAGAGATTATTTTTCCCTTTACCTCATGAATATCCAAATGAATAGAATAGAAATGAGATCAAATCAATTAAACTGTGTCAATACCCAGCCATAATCATTACATACATGTCTGTTGCATGTAACGCAACAAGCAATCTGAGTATAAATATGGATATCATGCCAGAGCAGTTCAGGTTAATTTATCGCAGATAAGTCAAAGATTAATGTGGAAGATGAGTAAATCATTGCATATACATTACAAATATGTCCCTGACCTTCATAAATGTTGTTTTAAGTTCTTCGTAATTAAATTAACATGTTACATTGGCAGGCGTAATATGTATTATATTTTGTAACGTATATCAACGATGTGAATTATGTTGTGTGTTGAACGAATAGCTTGTATACAGCAGCTAATGTGTGTGTGTGTTTGTGTAGGAGTGTAGTTAATGTCCTCCCATCATCTTCCAGCGCTGCTCACGGATCTCCACGAGTGCTTGAACAAGATCTTCCGGCCGTGAACACTGCGCATTATGCTCAGACCCACACCTCAGAGCGGATACACGGTGAAAAAACACTACGACATACTAATACAAACTAGCTACTGTAACTGCTCTGGAGTTATTATCTATGCGCAATGATCAAACTATTCAAGAATCATTTAAAATATATTATTATCAGATTATTTTCTCATTTCAAAAGTGTTTATCTCCCCCCGCCAAAACTGATGAACAGAAGCATTCTAAATATTGTTTTTTTTTTTTGTTAAAATAACAGAAGCTACTGGAAAAGCTACACTCTAAAAAATGTTGGGTTAAAAAATGGACAAACCCAGCGATTGGGTTGTTTTAACCCAACTATTGTTTAAAAATGACTATATGGCTGGCTTAGAATGAACCCAAAATATGTTAAAAATTAAAAATCAGACACATAATTACTAGAGGCAACAATAATAATCAAAAGGTGAACATTGTTATTCATTAAACTTATTAATAAATGTTAATTTCCAACATACTTTGGGTTCATTTTAAGCAATAGTTGGGCAAAACAACCCAATCGCTGCGTTTGTCCATTTTCAACCCAACTTGGGTTGTTTTTAACCCAACATTCTTTACAGTATACAATTTTTTAAGAACCGCTGTAACACTGATGCAGAAAATTCAGCTTTGATCACAGGAATAAATTACGGTAACACTTTATTTTAGGGTCTTTTAACTAGTTAGCATGCATATTACTAGAATATTGGCTGTTTATTAGTAATTATTAAGCACATATTAATGCCTTATTCTGCATTCTTAATCCTACCCAATACGTAACAACTACCTTAATAACTATTAATAAGCAGTAAATTAGGAGTTTGAGGCAAAAGTCGTAGTTAATAATGAATACATGTTCCCTATACTAATAAATTAAATTTTACAGCATATTCACATAGAAAACAGCTGAAACAATATTTCAAAACATTTTTGATCAAATAAATGCAGCCAAGGTGAGCAGAAGAAAACATTACAACACTTTTTGTTTATTTGACTGCATTGGCACTGCTGGTTCCAGCGTCTCGTGAGGTTGTGGAACGGAGCTGTTGAGTTTATATGGTAATGCGGTCTGAAACGTAACGATAACGGCACAGCGAAAACAGAAGTGCTTTTGCTCTCCGCCGCTCTCGAACACACAAACACACAGTTTCTGGGGACTCCATTCAAAGTACTGCTGAAAATTAATCATGCAATATGCAAACAGTGTTCAGATGAGACAGCGCAGAGATGGGCAATACATTATGTAATGAATTTATCATTCTCTGTCTGAACAATATCTCCATCTGTTGCCCCGTGCTTCGTTTCCCTCTGATAGTAATAGAGCTCTCTGGAGAGATTGTGTGTGTGTGTGTGTGTGTGTGTGGGATAATAGTGCTTTCAATCGCACCCATCTCAGAAGCTAAAAGCTATGCAGGCTATGCACATGTTCAGAGATCGAGAGCGATGGAAGGTGCGACATCAGTCACTTAATTGAAAATGTTGATGTGTTGATCGTTAAGGGGGGGGGGGGGGGGGGGGCTGCGAGATTGCCCCGTTGCTTTATGGGTAATTGATATGATGGTGCTGTGACACGCTCACTGTTTCATTTTCCCCATGGGAATAGTGTGAATTAGTTTTTTTTTTTCTTTTTCTCTTTTCTTTCTCTCCGCTCCCTCGGGGAGAGACAGTGGAAGGCGACACGCTCGTTTTTTTATGATTATCTTTTCTCCCTCCCTCGCTCTCTCATGTCCGCTGCCACTGAAGAAGTGATTTATTAGCGCTTGTCAGAGGAGGATAAAAGGTGAAACATAATCAAGTGTGGGATGCACTGAGGCCTGTGTGTGTGTGTGTGTGTGTGTGTGTGTGTGATGCACTCTCACGCCTTGAAAGAACGCAGGATCTTTTGAATTTCCTCCTCTTCCTCTCAACAGAAGCACTGGATTGAATATTTAGAGCGTCTTTGGATTGTGTGCTTGTAATGATTAAATCAGCATCATTGAGTGAACTGAAACAAACCGGCCGCTGTGATCCGTCTGACAACAGGTTTGACATTCATTTATAACATTTAGTTTAAAGCTGAAGTGTGGATATTAATAGATGTTTAGATACTTGTGTATTTAAAAAAAGAGCTGTAAGACGGTCATTTGTTGGCTGACTCTATAACACTTCAGAAACATTGATCTGTTCAACAAAACTGAAATCAAATCAGTGGTTAAACTAAAGCAAATCAAGGGCATGAACATACTTTTACTACTGACAATATAGCAATCTTTGACATTATAACACACTCAGTTAGAATAACAACAATGTGTAATATTTGCCAACTTACAGTTAAATGTTTCTGTAAAAAGAAGTGCATGCTGGTCATTCTGGCATCTTCTTCTGGCGCTTGTATTCGCAACTCATTTAACTTCTGCCCACGCGGCCTGAAGAGTTGTTGAAAGTTGTTCAATTTGATGAAAAATACTTCTTCTTTTTTTATTTATTTATTTATTTTTTTAAATAACTACTGTATCGAGTGCAAAAACACAAGAGACTGTCGATTCTGATTTGATTTTGAATTATCTGGGCTGTCAGGACACACGATGCACACTTTCCTTCGAATGTTCTGATACATTTGAACCCAGTCTTGATGTTGAATGTATAAGTGTATAGGTGTGTGTGTGTGTGTGAGAGAGACAGGTGGCACAAGCAAGATGAAGGACTGCTCACAAACCTCCCACCACCCATAATCTCACTCTTCCCCTTGTTTATTTGTGAAAACAAAGATTATGGTCTGTCCCTAGTTGCCTAGTAACACATAAGGGCCCTCTGTGCTTCATAGCGGGAGGGAGATTTGAGGCCTGACAGTAGAAAACATATGATGATGGAAAAAGCTTAAACTAATCCAGCTCTTCACACTCTAATAGTCCTGCAGACGAGAGACAGACAGATGGAGGGAAGCCACAGAGACGCTCGGAGAGAAACCGTATTCAGGAGGAAGTGGGATTTTATTAGGGTTTTAAACTGTGGCGGTGTGAGTCTGGTCTCTCTTTCTCTCCTCAAGTGAAAATGTTGTTGCTCCAATGCTCATCCTTCGTACTTCAAAAGGTCTCGAGGAATAGTTGACCAGAAAATTCAAATTTATGTCGTTTCAAAGATGTTCAGCAGAATTTCTGTGCTGCTCTTTTCAATAAAGCTGCAAAAAAATGAAAAACAGAAAAGGTCCATATGACTTATGTTCTATTCCAAGTCTTCTGAGGAACAGGCTGAAAATTAAAAGGTTAATTCACTGAAAATCTTCCTGTCTGCTTAGCTCTCAGATCACATTTGTGTTTGTTGTGTCATGTCAAGACGTGTCACGAGAGGTTTGATACCATATGCCGCTGGTTCAAAATGTCACAAGTTTGAATATGCAAAAGAGCAGATGAGATTTCATACTTTTTTCCTGCTTTTTTTTTTTTTTTGTACAAGAGCAGCCAGCTCGTTCTGCTAAACCTCTCCATTAATGTTCAACAAAAACAAAATGAAACCCCATGAAGGATTGTAAATTAAGGCAGAATTTCCACAGCTATGATTGTAACAGAGTTCCTCAGAAGAAATGAAAAGTAATGAATCAATAGTTGACATTTAGTAGCTGTAAATTAAAATATGTAGATAGCAGTCCAGATCAGTTTCTCTGAGCTCAGTTGTTGAGATCTCTTCTGATGTGAGATTAATAGGGTCTTCTTCTCAGGGGATCATCTATTGGTTCTTATATTTATCTCGATAATGACGGGGGGAAAGCGTTGAGGTTTGATGGAGGTGCGATTGAGGTTTGCTCCGGGTCAACCGCAGGCAGAATGGTTGTGGTTCTGCTCAGTGTGAAGAGCTGACGGGTTGATTGGACTCCAGTAATTAGCAGATATCGAGGGTTCGTTATGCATTCATCCCTCGAGCTTGGACACGGCGGCTCTTTCCAGGAGTTTACACGCCGATTCAGCCGTCATCGACCAGAGCTGAAGGAGGAATGCTGGTGTATGTGTGACTTTGTTTCTGCCAAATGCAGAATCTCTACAGGAGGAAAGCGAGTTTTTCTTTGATAAGGTGTCAGTGTCAAGGCTGATGATAAAAGCTGCTTTAAGCTCGTTGTGGAGAGTGATTTAAGTAGAACATCTGTGATGTTAAAAGGTTATCAGGTTCATCGTGTTTTTGTGAGCGGCGCAGGCTTGAGGTTTGAGATGATGATTCTTCTTTATGCTTGCATGTGAAAACAAGATTTTTGTCCATTTTGCCACCTCCATTGAGAGGACTGGAAATGAGGGGGAGAGAGAGGCAGTGTGATCTACATCATGTATCGCTCTCATGCACTTTACCAAGTTGGAAGTTCACAATTCAAACTTTCAGAATTGGAAGAGAAGGTGGCGTAAGCCACGACTCCATCAAGGGCTCAGGGTTTGGCTGCTTACAATGGACCGGTTTGTCCCTGGAAGATACTTTTATACAAAATCTATGACCTGGTAATCTTGAAAACATCCGTAGCTAACCCTGCTCAAATTGGCTCAAAACACCCTGGCTGTAAATCTGAGTGTCAATGAGTGCAGGCAGGCAACTGCCACTGAGATGAATGGCAACGGCTATCCAGCACACTAGGGCTTGGTGGGTGTCAACCCAAATTTCACAAATCTGATATCGATTCATTTGCATATACAGTTTCTTCAAGCACCTTTGAGACGTTCTTCTGGATTTAGCCTCAGTTTTCTTCATGTAATCCCAATTTGATGATGGTGAGATCAGATCTTGTGCATACAAAAATCTCACTGGATTATTACAATTAATGACAAAAGGAATGTTTGGAAATGTAAACTGATATTTTCTACTGACACTCTACAGCAAAAGAGCACTGTAGAGAAACACATCTACTGTGTCAGAAGAATCCGATAAAGATGTTGACTTAATTAATGGTGTTAATTCATTTACCTTTTGTGCTTCTGACCATGTGATACTATTGTGAAAATCAGACTTTCTGAAAAACTGTAAACATGTGAGCAGGAAGTTATTAACTGCACTGCTGTTTATACAATCACAGACATCAACAAACAATCGGCATATGAAACTGAACAATGGTGACATGCTTCATGCCAGCATACAAAACTCATTCATGGCTCCCAGCATGCATTGTGGCATGAATAAATTATGCAGCTGAATTATTTTACTATTTTACTTTTTCATCAATGCTTCAACTCCATAATTAAAGTCAGCCATGAAAGTACAGAAAAAAACAGTTGTTTAAACCATTTTAATTAGGGATGCATACTCATGATACTCAGATTGGGTATCGGCTCCGATACTGCCATTTTTGCGTGTACTATTCGGTGTTATTGTTAAGCTCCACAAAAGGCACAGAAACATTAAAAAGCACCATAAAGTTTCCGTGCACTATATTCCAAGTGTTCTGAAGCCATTCCATAGTTTAATTTGAGGTACAGATAAATATTTAAGTCGTTAAATTAAAGTTACTGTAAATGCCTCCCTCCTCTGCGGCTGTCAGTCATTCAGCATTCAGACTACGTGTCGCGTTCGGTTACGACAGTCAACACAATGAAACTCTCTTCAAGATGAATCAGCAATGACAACGATACCGGTAATACAACACGCGTCAATATATCTTCACTTTGTGCTTTGCCTATATTTATGTATAAATATATTTAGTTTATGTCATGTATGACTCAAACATTCATGAAAAACAAGCCACAAGTCATGGATGAAGGAATCAGCTGGACTCCTGTTTATTTTGAATGTCTACCGAGCTAGTGAAGCTATTGGTTTATTTACAGTTGTTGCACTGATGCACAATTATTTAATAAATAATTCACTACATTTGTGTCTGTTTGTTATTTTGTTTTACAAAGGTGGGAGAAGTGATGTTTAAATCAATCCTGATGCCTTGCACAAAAGAATGATCCCAGTTTCTTCCACATGAATATCGGATCGGTATCAGCCGATACTGAATCCCAGGTATCGGAATCGGAAAAGGCGGATCGGTGCATCCCTAATTTTAATGCAGTCATTTGACTGCCAGCAGACATGTTGATTTGCCTTTTCACCAGTCTCTTTATAAATGCAGAATCATTTTCTGAAAACACCTGCAAAAGTCAAGGGTCAAGAGCCCAACTAAATCAAACACTGATCACCATAACGGTGACATTTCCAACAAAACATCAACATCTAAACCTCTAATTCTCAGTAAGAACTCCTGTAGACATATGACAGAAATAAAGTGTGTAATAAGTGAAGATGTAATGCTGGAGTTGTTTAATCATCCTCTGCTGAGATCTTAATGTTAGTTGATTTCATCTAATGCTGTGGCTGGAAATCAGTTGTAGTTTCTGTTCTTGTTCTTTCTGTACAGCACACATTTCTCTTTGTTAGCCCACACTTATAATGTTTGGAAGGAAGCTAAATTCTGTTTTAAACAGCATTAAACTGGTGAAATAGAGCGATATTTAGCATCTGACTCACGCTGGTCAGAGTTTACAGTCCAAACACGAGCCGTGTCTGTGGATGTACTATAAACAACTGCTGTTTAGAAGCCGAATCTGGGATGATAATAAAAGGCTGATGGTGTCATATTTTAAGAAGCACAGGCTGTCAGATAGGTGTGCATCTGCTGCGTGTGTGTTTGTTTCTTAGCTAATGTACGCACCATTAGCAGACTGCTGCATTGATTGTCTTGAAATTTATGAAGCGCGGCCCATTACAGACCTCTCTCTCTGCCGTTTTCTGTTTCCCTCCTGCCCACAGGGAGTCTCACTTGTGGTGTAAAAGCATAATTAAAGCTAACCCGTATTGGATCTTTACCCATGATTACACTGTGCCGGACATGTGCGGCTCCCTGAGTAATGGGATTATGGGAAGTATGTGGGCAGACAGACTTTGTGTTGGCCAAATGTGCTGGTGGAAACCTGTCGATGAAACCAATAAGATGGGATCAAATAGGCCAATGGATGAGGTCATTTTGAATGCCTCTGTTTGAAAGAAGCCGTCCATCTTCCCTCTCTAGCGGGAGAGCTTTTGCTTGTACATTCGCCGATAAACAGCCCTTCAAAATTACATTCACATTCCCTGACCCTCCAATTTATAGCAATTAAATGAAATGCCTCCTATTACTCTGGTCTCTTGCTCTTCCATTGCTCCATTATGTGGACTTGAGGATAAATTGCCTTCGTGATCAAGTGTCGCCCCTGTAAACCTCTCATTTATACACACACAGGCTCTCGCTCATCGCTGCTCGTTTATTCTCAAGTAGTCGGAGGACGTGTTTGGTGGTTTTAAAGCCATCTTCAGATGCGTCTGAAGGAAGTGAAGTATCACTGTGTCGCTCGACAGCCAGAGGAGAGCTGAATGCTAAATGACTGTAGGATCAAACACAACTTATCTGCTTTTGTTTTGGCTTTGTTTTTATTGTGGGCAAAGACCGTAAAGAGAGCAGATCTTTATGCCACTGACCTATCGTAATGCCCAGTGAGGTTTGTCTCAACAAACACCTCTCGCACTTTCTTCGGAAAATGTAAAACTACAAAAAGGCGGATATTCATTTTTCGCCACACCTCAGATTAAAGCAGCACATCAAAGCTGACGTTCCACTCCAAGATGGGAATCATTTTCCTCCCATACAGACTCATTCAGAAAGAGGCGATGTGTATTCACCTGCGTGAAGTGGCAGAACAACAGCAAATCGATGAGTCTATTCATCAGGTAGCTGTGCCATTGAGAAGTCATTGTGAATGAGATTACCATTGATCTGTGCTGCTGGACGGAGGCTGGAGATGCCACCGCTTTATAACCACAGACACAATGACACAAAGCACGGCCTCATGGGAAACAATAATGCTTGCTAATGAAATCAATAGCTTTGCTTTCTTAAAATGTCACTCTGTGTTGGTAGTAGGTAGGAGTTTTAGAAGTGTACACTAGGTAGAGAGAGATATCTGGTACACTTGCAGTGTGTCGCTGCTGAATCTACAGCAGAGTTTGCAGTCTGAATTGAATGCACTATAGTTTATACTTTATTTAACTATATATTTTTTATATTTGAGAGGATAAAATATTAGAGAATTGTCTTGAATATTTGAATATGTCATTGAATAATTATCAATGTATTACAAATTTGTAAGAATTAGGAGAGAGTAGCAAAAAAACTTTTTTTACTTTTCAAAATGGCCACTACTATCAGGGGCGTAGTCTTAATGTAAGACGTTGAATTTGATCCTCATGATGAAAGTTTTCATTTTTCTAGATCAGAGGGTTCAAAAGTTAAAACCGTTTCAACTGTGAATTTTTGAACTGGTGGTGGCGCTATAGAGATGGTCCTAGAGACCCTAAAGTTTGTCATATTATTATTCATTACCATCACTACAAGTGTGCCATTTTTCATCATTTTCCTACTCAGCATCATTACTCCAGTCTTCAGAGTCACATGATCCTTCAGAAATCATTCTAATATGATGATTTATTATCAATGTTGGAAACAGTGCTGCTTAATATATATATATTTTTTAATAGCCTGTGATACTTTTTTTTAGGATTTATTGATGAATAAAAAGTTAAAAAGAACAGCATTTATTCAAAATAGAAATCTTTTCTAACAATATAAGTCTTTCCTCTTTGATAAATACCATTGACTAAAGTGACATTTCTGAAAATAAGGCTTCAATAACTGACTGAATGTCTTTTTCATTGCCATTAAAGTGAAATTACTGAACCTAATCATAGGAGCTTGATAAAAAAAACAAAAAAAAAAGCTCATTTAAAAGAACAATGTCAGTTTTTTTGCATCTGAAGTCTTCATTTGCTGTTGGTAAAACTCCTGTGAAAAATCAACAAGGAATTGTTTTCCTCAACTGGACTGTACAGGAAGGGTGTTTTTGAGAGCGACTCGGGTCGTGTGCGGTGCGGACGTGGCCGCGGGAAGTGTGCTCGCATTTGATCATGGAGTGGCTGATCAATAAAGCTTTATTACAGAGGAGTAATGCTTTAATCTAGCAACTTAATGCAGCTCTCCACTTGTATTGATCCGGCTCAGAGAGACAGGAAGAGGGAGGCTGGTAATTGTTGGCAGGAAAAATGTTATCTGTGTGTGTGTGTGTGTGTGTGTGTGTGGTTCTGAGTTTGATGGGCCGTACCAAATCAGAGCAATTCATTGCTGTTCACCACTACGTTTTATTGCTTGCTTGACATTTAAACTGATGGAGGATGTCAGGGATCTATCAGCCTTCAGCTCGCCACTTAAATTCAGGTTTTTTTTCAGCCGGGCTGAATTGATCACGGCTCGTGGTGTGAATTGGATGCATATAAATTTCCTCTCTCTTGGGTTTTACTCGACAGTGAGTGACATCTCCTTATCGCCACGGCGACAGTCGCACTGTCCCGCCCCCTCCTGTTTAAGAGATTTACAATCATATGATGAGAGTCAGAAGACGGATTGTGCTCTTCCGGTTTTTAGTGTGTGATTGTGTCGCGGACCACTGATCAGATGTTGTGTGTATGTGCAGAGAACAATGGGAAAATGAGTAATTGACATGCTGAAATTGTACATTTGAAAAATTCACTGTGTCAAGTCGCTATGAACCATTAAAACGAGCTGCTTAAATACAATACATTACAGATTTTGGTCACAAAATGGCCTCTGGTGGTTTATTGCTTTATTGTGATTCTGTATGTACAGTGTGCGGCTGTAATCCTGATGAAAAATCTCATTTAACAGAATAAACATCAGGATTGGCGCTTGAGGAACGGCCGATCGATGTGAGAGTGTTTGTCTTTCTTTAGAGAGGCTCGTCTAATACAATCACAGCTGCGGATACATGCATTTAATCATCAGAAAAGAGCAGCCGCGAGGAAAACCATCAGAATTAGCAGAAGATTGGAGAATAATGAGTGCGTTTTAATGAGCCAAACGTGCTTGTGTGTGATTGCAGTCTCTGTGTTATAAGTCTCATCGTAGAATGATCGGATACATCAGCCTGTCATGACTGACATGATGGCGTGTTTTGAGTCGAACTGGCCCTAGAGACACGTCTTTAGCTTTATTGTGTTTGGCTTTCTCAGTGTTGCTCCTCCTCTCTCTCTCTCTCTGATTCTGTTTTCATCAGCTGTTTCTGGAAGAGAATGAGAGAACGATGGCTTGAATATGACTGTTATCAGACGTGTGTCGGTGAGAGAGAGCGAGGGGTCAGCCGTCGACCGTTTCCTCTATTGCGTCTGACCTCAGGGTCGTTCTCCCGCCGTGCTGGCAATGAGGGCCGGCCGTAAGTAAGTCCTGACAAATGTTTTGTCATCCTGCAGGGTCACCGGTGGCAGAGCTCCAAATTAAAGCCTCGGGGAGACTTTTCTGTCCGGCTGCCTGTCTCTTCCTCACATTCACACACCAAAAGCGTAACGTAAACCTAAAGAAAATGAATTTGTGAGTAACAATAACTGTTGGACTGTAAAACCCTCTGAGATTAATCGCTTTTCCAAATTCATCACATCTACATCAACTCCATTCTAGTACCTGAATTACATGTACCATAACAAAACATTTTCACCATAATTGTGGGAATTTGCCTAAAGAGAGGTTTGTATGTCACAGACTGTTTTATGGACAGAACATCTAGGCTTATCAGTGCAGTGATTTGATTGGCTGTTTGGGCTGTCAATCATGTATCTATGGTCCAGTCAACACATTCAGACAGATGATTTTGACCATGTGCTGCATTTGGCAGCATCTCGTGCCTTAAATGAGAGTATCGAATGAAAGGGAGGTTAAAACTGTAAAACATTTGTTTGCTGTTTAAATGCAGAAACAGCTATTGGACATTGACACTAAATCTGCCTAATGATGCTGGTCTGACAAGCAGAACAGAAACTGTCTAATATCGGGCCAAAATACTTGTTTTCCTTTGCTTTCCTGAAGATTCATGACAATCATGAGTCAGAGAGAGAAACTGTCACCCAACGGGATGATGGGAAAGGCTTTGTTATTAATAAGCTCTGAGCAAACAGCCAATCACTGTTCTGTGTTAACAAGCTCCTCATCTGTATTCAGAGCGCCGCGTTTTAATTAGACTACATGGAAAGAGCCTCCTGAGCTGTGTGTGTGTGTGTCTGCCCTCAGTGTGGCTTCAGTTCACACACGTCACACTTCTGCCTCTGTTCTTCTCCAGAGTTTTGTTTTCTTGCATCATGTTCCCTCACCTGACACTGGCGCTCAGTTGATGTCCTACTTGCAATATTTTTCATGTTTACACGGCTTTCAAGAATAGTTGACTGTGATTGGTCAGTGATGGCGTTCTGTGAGCAAAAATGTACGGTTTTTAGAAGAAAAAAAAAAGTAA
Organism: Elopichthys bambusa; assembly: GCA_037101425.1. NCBI lineage: Eukaryota > Metazoa > Chordata > Actinopteri > Cypriniformes > Xenocyprididae > Elopichthys > Elopichthys bambusa. The sequence goes on along the minus strand of CM074445.1, from coordinate 75,407 downwards.
GCATGATGCTCCGCCCCTAAACACACCCGTCACTGGGGCGTCAACAGATCGAACGAAAACGTACACGGGTCAGTGACGTGACGGGTCTTTTTTTTTTTTTTCCAAAGGCCTTAATAATAATAAAAAAGCAAAGATATGACGTCCAAAGTATGTAAGGTAGTACAACTAGATCTCTTTTATTGAATCTAAAAGGTTACTGAATATAATTTTTGAAGTGTCAAAATGTCATTCGGTTTAACCGTCCAAAGGCCAATACATTCATTTCACATTCATGTGATTAAAACATCTTAAAATGTAATAAATGTATATATTTTTATTCTGGCATGATTTTATAACATCATATATCAACATAGTGCAAAATGGTGTTAAAATCATGTGTAGAAGTCGTTGCTTTGTTATGAGAATGTCATGAGGTTAAGATCATGTGACAGGATGTGACATCATTCAGACACCTGCAAAGGATCACATGGTGGTGAAGCAAAGTAACTAACTCTCTCTTAACTGTTTGATAAATTCATGTTTTCACTTGATCATACGCATGTCCCGAAACATCAGGTCATTCGGTGTAACCGCTATAAAACATGGAAAATGTTGTAATATTTTAAAAACTTAAATACTAAATATAAAATGTTTGATTGTCCTTTTGCTAGCTAGCTAGCTATCAGCCTGTTAGCATTGTTTGAAAATATCGTCATTCGGTAAAACTTTTTTGGTGACAAATTTTGTCCATCTGGTAAAAAATGACAAAATCAGTGTTATAAAAACCACATAATCTCATTAACACTTAAAAAACATCAAAATTAATGATATCTCCATTATGTTTTTTTACACTTTTAAAAACCTTATTCGTCAATGACCCATAAATGAGATTAGCCACCAGTTCGTCAAAACGTTAAATAGTTATGAATTGCCATGAGGTTGAGTTGATATAATTACTAGTAAACTCTCTAATGTAATTGATTTTCAACATGGCAGTGCCAGTTACATCTGATTAATCGCTCATGCTGTTCTCCAGTAATAATAATATAATAATATAATTGTATACGTACCTTAATATGTTTTTGTTGTTTTTTAAAGAAATAAACCAAATGTACACTCATATCAGTATTTCATGTTTTGTTTATTTATTCTGGTGAGTAGTCATGTGATGATCCAAAATATTTTTCTCTAAAAACCTCCTAATAGCGCTGCGAGTTGAAGCAGTAAGGCATTATCGACATACGACCGCATGACTTTCTGTGAAGCTGCTTTGAAATGATGTGAAAAGCGCTTGAGAAATCAGTTTGATTTTCATTGACTTGTTTTGTTTCTATCATCCACTTCTCATCCAGTCATTATTAGGATAAAAACATGTACGGGAAAATGTCTCCGGTCATTTTCCTCTTGTTTAGTCTGAATAATATAATAACACACGTGCTTTAGTGTTTCATACATGTGAAGCGCCTGAAGCGTTTCTCGCTGCGTCAGAAAAACCTTCTGTGTGGATCTGTGTGTTTCCATGTGTATCTACAGCTCAGAGGATCCAATTATCTGGTCACTGACCCAAACACCTCAGCTCGGTTCTGCCTGACCCTGAGGTCAAAGGTCATTTAAGGCTTGGAATAGAGCCATTGTGAGCAGAGGCTAGACCTTATTAAGAGGCTCGCTGATTTATGACCGTAAGCAAAGATTACTGTTAGAGTAAAGGTTAATATCAAAGGTTAATGTTAGGGTCAAAGTGTACTGCTGGACATATAACGATCTGCTTACATACGACAAACCCTCTGCGGTTCATCGTTTTGTGTAGCGTGTGTTGCACGCTATTGTGTGATGCAGTGTGTGTATGACACTGATGAACTGTGTGGCACAGATAAATTACTCTGTTACATTAATTACAAACCATCTAGGAGTGCTGGACTGATGCATTATGGGGTGGCGTTATATGAACCCCCTCTCTCACTGATGTATTGGCTAATTTAGAGACGCTTAGAACGTCTGCATCTGTGTGTGTATGAAGGAGCCTTTATCTGGTCCACAGGTGCCTCATTTGCTTTCACAACACTTCCCGTCTGCCTCGCGCCGCTCATACCAGATCAGCCTCTCCTTTCAGCTCAACCTTTGTCAGAAAGAGAAATATAAAATCAAATGCTGTGTGAGTTTGCGGCGTTTATTCTGGTTGTTTGTCAGTGTGGTCATGTGGCTGTTCAAGCTTAAATTAAAACTAAACCAGGCATTTCTATGAATCCTGTGCTGTTGAATTTTAAAATTGCTATGAAACAGAAGTAGAGTCTTTATGGAGCAAATGTAGGGCGGGATTTGGTTCAGTCCATCAGTTGTTGATAGGATGGAGGCGGGTCTGAATGTGAACTTGCAGCCAATTGTAATAAAGGGGCGGGGCTTAATCAGACTAAATGATTGAAGAATCCTGAGAAAACGGACGTTTCACCAGAAGATCCAGTTATGACCGTTTCAATTCAATTTTTCATGAGCAGTCCAAAAATGAATAATTCACAATAGAATCAGTAACATGCATTTGGGTCATTCCGTGTTAAATAAACCAAATTTCAGAAACTTCCCCGGTTCAAATTTTTGATTTTGTTAATATTTGTTATGTAGAAAGACAAACATAAGTAGTGATGAAAGCCAAAATATTAAATATCACAGATGAATATTTACTGAGTAATCCATCATTTTGTAAAGAGGGTCAAAATGACCATTTTCACCTGAGATTTGGAGCCAATTTACAGGGGTGTAAAATGACTTTATAAAGATGGCAGCATCATTATTTTATTTTTACACAGAGATTGGTAGGTCTACTAGTAAAATCTGTTGACTTTAGCAATATTTGTTTCATTATATGGCAACAGTGACAGTTCAAAAATGGCACAAAAAAAAAACACTTCTTGTGTTCTTTGCCTCGAGTTTGCATGCCTTTAACTCAAGAAGTATTAAAAATATCTTAATGTCCTTTTAGATTCTGGTTCTTAACAAACGTTCCTTTTGGTATCTTCATTTTTAAGGCCCTCAGTGGTTCAATCCCAGAGATATGGAGATCTTAATGTGGCTACATGAGTAAATTGGTCATTTGTACACATTTTCAGTGGTCAAAAACCCAATGTGGGTCACTTTGCATATAGCTGATACTTTTTTCTTTTTTTTTCTGTCAGCTCAGTTGTATTGAACATTCCTGTCTTAGTGCCATAAATACTCTTTTTCCAAAGTTTTCATGCCTGTAACTCTAAAAGTATTCAAGACATCCTAATATCCTTCTAGATTCTCATTCTTCATAAACTTTCCTTTTGAAATCTTAATTTTTAAGGCCCTATATAGTTCAGTCCTATAGATATGGGGATCTCAAAGCAGCTCCATGTTCAAATTGTTGAATTGTTGACACGCAATGACCCATTTTGAAAATAGATTCATGCTAACTTTAATGAGTTGGGTGGCAAGAACATTCACCGATCACTGGGATATCATGTGTCCACAACTAGCATTCAGATCTCCTAATACAAAAAGAAAAAAGAAGATAAAAGTCATAGTAAAATGATGAGGTGATATGGCATGCAATCTTGAAAAAAAAATCCAAATGTGTCATGTTATCACACTTTTATTTTGCCTCCAGGACAGTGACATCTTATGAATTACATTTTAAGAATGAGCAATGTTTCAGAGTATGAGTGTGACCGGTCTCTCATCTTCTCTCTCAGAACCCATGCGGACGCCCAAGAGTCTGAAGATCGCGGAGACGCAGGCGCGCTTCATCGCCGTGGACTGGGAGTCGCTGGGCTACAACATCACCCGCTGCCACACCTTCAACGTCACCATCTGCTACCACTACCACAAAACCCCCAACCAGAGCAAAGCCGACTGCCTGGAGATGGACCCCAAAGCCCCTCGACACGTGGTGGGCAACCTGCCTCCCAACACCAACGTCAGCCTGAAAATGATCCTCACCAACCCGGAGGGACGCAAGGAGAGTGACGAGACCGTCATCCAGACAGAGGAGGACGGTAGGACAACTGCAAATGCAGCGATTCCCATCCTTACATATAAGAAAGCCAGAGATATTAAATAACCCATAGGTGCAATTAAACACAAAGACATAAGAAGATAGATAGATATGTTTGTCCTTGAAGAGGGAATTATTTTCCACAGTGGGCGCATACATAACACAAACACATGGGACATGCAGACTCATACAAGATTATGCAATAATAGACACCGGGATCACAACAAAGACAAGAGCACAACACACCAACGGCTGATGTCTCTATACTTTAAGAGGATTATTTATTTAAAGCCGTATGGCTGTAGGGACAAAGCTCTTACTATCACCAGCCCTTCTGCATATATAAAAAAATAAAACTACATTTATTTGTTGAATTATTATAATCATATGTACTTTTATTGTTTTTATTCAATAATATTTAATTATTTTATATTGAACTATTTTATTCATAATACATGCAATGCCTTTTAATTTCGTAGGATATTGGTAATATCTGTTCTCTTAGTGTGTGTATCTGTTACGAAACTGCTCTGAAACACATGTTGAAGATCCAAATGCAGCTTTTATTTAGGGTTAATCCACAGTCGTAATCCATAAACAGGCACAGGGTCAACAACACGGGCAAACAATCCAAACATAAAACAAGGTCCAAGAAACACAGGCAAACAAGGTAATCCAAAGAACAGGCAAAAGATCAAAACCACGAAACCAGGAAAGAACGCTCTGAATTGCAGTTGTAACACAAACAAGACTTCGCAACGAGTGATTGAACACACAGGGTATAAATAGGCAAACATAAACAGGATAATGACAAACAGGTGTCAATAATCAGAACATGATGAGTCCAGGCAATGAGTTATGGAAAATGTAGTTCATGAAGTGGTAAAGGAGACGGAAAGAGTGCCCTCTGGTGGCTATCGTAGGCCTTCCAGCTGGCAGGCGCGACGGTATCAGTTCACTCTTAGCAGGATTGTTTCGATTAAACAAACTGCCATCCGAACCCTTTTGTGCACCAAACGAGCGGAAAAGATGGTCTCGGTCCGCTTCCAAATGAACACTGGTGCGGTTCGACAGAAATATGAACGCAACATGGCCCAAAGACATCAAAATAAACAGGATGTGATGTGCCCATCACAAGCGTCAGAACCGCGTCTCGTCGCAGCAGATCTTTGTTTGTGTGTGACGGAGGGATTTCTGCCACTGTTTTGACACTGATTTTATTAAGTCTTCGAGTTCTCAGATGGTCAAAATACCATCATATGTTCGCACATGCAATGAGCACAACATTGTTTTGGATGTTTGGCAAGTTCTGTCGCAAAATATACGCCATAAAAAGATGATTTTTTTGTGTTAAAAAATAACAGCGTGAACGCTAATTGAACCAGGACTAAATGTATCACTTTCTGTTTTGATCCAGACCAAAAAAACCAAGAGAACCAAACTACTGTATAAGTGTGAACACACCCTTATATTTGTTTTTCTGGTACAGTTTTGCCATGCCTGATTATTATATTAAGCAGCATGTTTTGAGAATATTATCTCCCACCCAAAGCACAATATTCTTGCATCTTCTGCATCATAACAGTGTGATCGGTGAGTTGAGAGACCATCATCAGCTAGTTCAGATCGTTTGGCATCCATTTTTGACCTCCAATCATAATAGCTCGTATAGGGTTCATTCAGGGTGAATTAAAGTAAGAAACAGCTTGATTTTTTTTTGTGGTTTTTAGTTGTTTAGCACAACTTGAGTAAAAGTAGCTTACACATTGTTATTCACAGTAATGATATAAGCAGGCCAGAGGTTAAATATCACAATGTGACGAGAGACCTCAGAGGAACACGGCTGAAACTGAACGGCATCAAACCCCGAGCATGACAGTCTTCCCCCATTCACTGATATTTGTGAGAAGAGCTTCATGTCTCGAAGGCTTGTCAGCACTGAGGTTCAGTGGTGGGTCAGTGTCAATCAGACGGTTTTGCCATAGAAACAAATCTCAGGTTGTTTTGGTGACTTCTGCTCTTTGAACAGGCCGATGCATGAATGGCACGGCAGGATGAATCAGGCCTGTGGTAGGACACGCTTCAGTGATGTGACCCGCTCACGAAACCGTCCTCCAGCCAGTGCCCATATAGATCTCACGTCTCACCCAGAATCACACTGAAATGTTGAAGAGCCGCTGACTGACGATACATCCAGATGATCAAGAGTAGCACTGGCCCATTTAAAATGTTTACATGATTACGCTGACAGTTAAAGCCTCCTCATGCAGCATCTCTCGTGGAGAAACAGATCAAAACACGTCAGGAATGTATAAATATAACTTCTTTTCTTCGGAAGATGAGTGAGGCAAATAATTCAAATAAGGATAAAGGCAGTGATATATTGAACACAAGCGCACCTGACAGTCATAAGTGGGTTAGATGCTGTGATTTCTTGACACATCTGGGACGTGCACATTGCTTGCAGAACTTTTTTTTGTCAGTCTCCTTGACGTGAACAGTCTTGCAGCACAATAAAGGCCACCGTCAGCGGCTCCTTCGGCTCAATGCCGGCAAACCCAGGTTTAGGAACACCATTTGTATTCATCTGTGCATATGCAAATGACTTCTGAAGTGAACGTTTTCTTGTTTTGATGAAACGACACACTCCTACTAGTGTACCATCATTTCTGCCCCTTTCTTTTGTGTGGTGCTGACGGCCCATTTTATCCTGCGGAATGATTTAGAGAGCATGTCTGCCAGCCTGATACAGAATTAGTGTTTTCTTTAAATAAAAAGAAATCCAGATGCAGGCACAATTTATATTTGACATCAAATATAATTCCAGTCATGGAAGCAGAAGCTTTTACATCAGATTGTTGTAGGGATCCATGAGAATCCAGTTTGTCAGGCCTCTGTTTGTGATACTTTTATGGATATATGGCTATAAGTTTTCTTTACTTCCATTGTCAAGCATTTTGTCTGTCCACATCACAGCCAATCAGAAGAGCGTGTGGGCGGAGTCTCTCTGCAAGAGCACTGCACTCGCAACCAAATCAATCACATTTTTTGTTGTTGTCGTTGTTCCTGCCGTGACGTTGCAGAAATAGAAACCGTTTCTGAAATAAAATCATCGTGGCTGATTTGGACAAAAACTAACATGGAAAAGACGCCTTTTATCGTGTCGCGTCTGGTTAGGACGCAGTGTGAGGTCGCTATACGTTAATCTTCGTTGACAGACAATGATTTATCAGTAATATTTTTCTGGTGTTTCACTGGTCATCATTTTGCCTATCAGCTGCTCTGCTCAGATTTTAATATCAGCACTGGTCATCATAAACGCATATCAATTTGTAGCCAAACATCCGATGGCAAATTCTCCACATTCTGTAAGAACACAACCAGCCAACGTGGTTTTCTCACTAAAGCCAGCTCTGCTTGCATTCAGTTTTCTCTCTGTCTGTGCTGTAGTTCCCGGTCCAGTTCCCAAGGAGTTTGTGAGAGCGACTCCGTCTGAGGATAAGATCTCACTGCGGTGGAAAGAGCCTCTGGAGCCCAACGGCATCATAACCCAGTACGAGGTAATGCTGTGTCTGCCGTCTTTTAGATTTGTGTGCAAACCTGAATGCTTAAGTGTCAGAAGTGTGTGCTCTCTTGCACCATGTGTACATACTCTCAAAAGTTCACTTCTTTGTATGTTATTATGAAGAACTAAAATAAATCCACCTTATGCATGCCTATATATGATGTATTTGTGTGCCTTGACTGTCTTCAGATCAGCTACAGCAGTGTGCATTCGTTCGACCCGTCGGTGCCGCTGCTGCGTCCGCCCGTGCTGGTGTCGTTACCCTGGAACACCTCGAGACACAACTTCACACAGCTGCACCCGGGAACCACCTACCAGTTCCTGATCCGGGCCAGCACCAGCAAGGGATTCGGACCCCCGACCACACTCAACGTCACCACCAACATATCAGGTATGTGTATGAACTGATGTTGTGTATGTCAGATCCCATCAGATCTTCTGATTGGACCGTTAGTTCAGGCTTGTGTATCTACAGCCACCAGGAGAATTCATTTCTATTACGACTGAGAGTATCTGTTGGTATGGAAAGAGATGGCAGAAAAATATGAATTTTTGCATTGTTTATCATGGCGTATTGACAGGGTTGTTCTTAATGGCAGTGAAATTCTCCAGACAAATGAAGTGATTTTTCTTGCAAATATTTTTAATGTTTTTGAAAGAGTCTCTTCTGCTCACCAAGACTGCATCTGTTAAAAATACAGTAAAAATGTGAAATATTATTCCAGCTGTTTTCTATGTGAATATACAGTAAAGTGAATTTTCAGCATCATTACTCCAGTCTTCAGTGTCACATGATCCTTCAGAAATCATTCTGATATGATGATTTGCTGCTCAAGAAACATTTATGATTATTATCAGTGTTGAAAACAGCTTGTGGAAACTGTGATGCATTTTATTTTTCAGGATTCTTTGATGAATTGAAAGTTCAAAAGAACAGCATTTATTTGAAATCGAATCTTTTGAAAGATAATAAATGTCTTTACTGTCACTTTTAATTAATTTAATGCGTCCTTGATGAATAAAAGCATTAATTTCTTTCAAAAGAAAACGAAAATCTTTCTGACCCAAAACTTTGAAACATAGTGTATAAATGTGTGAATTACTTCTGACCCGTTCACCAAAGTCAGCTCATTTGTGGTTTACTAATTGAAATAAAAATAAATAATGTGTTGTGTAAAGATGAACGAACCCTTTTTTGTTTGTTTGTTTTAATTTGCATCTGCTCATGGAAGGATCTTAAATTCCAGGCTGTATTCAGCATAATCAGCTGAATTGGATGTAAAAGCTCCTTCCTGTGTTCTGCTAATGAGCGTCGAGGAGCGTAACCTCATCACCGCTCCCTCAGATTCTGTTGTGTACTTCACCGCTCGGAGATGTGTCATACAAGGGGAAATATGACTTCCTAGCGTTTCAGAAATCCATCACTTTAGATTTGTTGAGAGTGAGAGAAGTGTAGGAGGAGATAAAGAAACATGAGGAAAGAACAACCTGCTTCTGAAAAGGAGGAGAAATACAAATACTTATTCATGCAGATGATATTACTGTATTTCTGTTATGTACAGCATTAAGTTTAATAGCATCAAGCAGTTTGAGATCCTCATTGTTTCAGTGGTTTCTTCTTCAGCGGGTGACTGTAGTTGAACTACTCTGAAGCTTGACAAAGTATTCAGTTTCAGGGAAGCTTCGCCAACACAGGATTGTATTAGTGGAAAATGTTGACAGATTCTCTCTCTGTGTCTGTGCAGCGCCGACTCTAGAGGAGTATGATGGGTCGGAGGCGTCGCTGAACGAGACGGCCACCACCATCACCGTCCTGCTGAAACCGGCCCAGGCTAAAGGAGCTCCTATCAGGTGTGTGCCAATATAATAATGATTGAGAGATGAACAAATCCTTTCTTAATGTGTCACCAAATCCAAATGAGAGGTGAAAGCTGAGGGTTTCTGTTGTAAATGTAAACAGTGCTTCTGTCTTGTCTCATGATTGGCTGTCATGTTCTGTCCGTCACCCACAGCTCCTATCAGATCGTTGTGAAGGAGATCAATCCGCACCGATCCCGACGGGAGGCCGGCGGCGGCGAGTGTTACCGCGAGCCCGTGTCCTATCAGAGCGCCGCCAGCGCCGGGCTGCCGTATTACTTCGCGGCGGAGCTCCCGCCCAGGAATCTCCCAGAACCGCTGCCGTTCACGGTGGGAGACAACAAGACGTACCACGGCTACTGGAACGCTCCGCTCGCACCCCGCAAAAACTACAACATCTACTTTCAGGCGGTCAGCAGCGTGGAGAAGGTCAGCGGATGACAGACGGACACACACATCAACACATGCAGTGACTGAGAGTCTGTCCAGGGTTATTCTGAGCAGAACTGAATCACAGCGCTTTGAACTGATCCGTCCTTGAGCAAAATCACATTCAGGCCCTTTTATTGCTGTATTTTGAGTTACATGTGACTGTTAAACACATGACAAGGTCAAATCAGAAATATTGGGCAGATCATAGCGTCCCAAATGACGCACTGTACACTATGCACTTATGAGTGTAGTGTATGAATTGCATAAGGTTATTTTGTCATTCATCATCAGTCTGATAGCCCCGCCCCCTCCGCTGTCATTAAAGCTGGACTTGAACACTCCACACTTCGTTTTTCCAGTTAATTAAGTGCATTAATCCGCGTATTTGAAGCGATTAAAATACCCGTCATTCTACTCGATATGTGTGCAGATTTCTGTTTCATATTATTCTGCTCTGCTATTAATAGAGTTTTGAGAATTAACTGTAAATTGTTGTTGTTTTTTCAGGAAAGTAAGACGCAGTGTTTGAAGCTGGCATTTAAAGGTAAGCCCTTTCCACCGAGATCATCTACTGTACCTTTCATTTCGATCTAGTCTCTCTCTGTCTGTGAAGTTCTGATGTAAGAGCGTGTTAAAGTCTGTCAGCGTCTGAAGGCTCGCGGCGTTGGTGTTGTGAGCTTCAACAGTGTTATAGAAAGGCTGTGTTAGGATATGCATTGAGGCAGTGTTTGATTATATAGACAGTCCTGTTCAGCATGTTACATATGCGTCACATTTATGAACATCTCCCTCAAATATATGCGCTAAAATATACTGAAATAAATGTGAGCTCACAAGATAAGAAACAAATTGCATACAGTATTTGATTTTTAACAAAAATGTAAAGTGGCAATACATGCAAGCTTTGTGCTTTTGTACTCGAAAAATTGGCCTTAGTGAAAAGAGTACAAGTGTCTGTTTGTGCATATTACAATGACAGATGTGTGGATACTTCTGGATCATAGTTCCTCATGGAGTCAAGTTTGTCGTTCCAGCCAGCTTATAAATCAGGAGTACACATAATCATCAGTAACTAGACCAGTGTCAGAGTTGTTCAGTAATATAACTTCACTATTATACTTTGGTGTTATTTACTTTACTTGAGTTCTGTTTTACAAGGAAAAAATAATTATTTTTACTCCATTGCAACTTCATGTAGACTAAATACATGTCATCGTGGCTTAAATCTTTCCTCAGTGATTAAAAAATAAAAATAGCATTTTCTTTATCTGAATTTGATTAATACAAACAAGCTCATTTAAATTTCACTTTCCTTTTGCGGGAGGATAAAGGATGTTCTAGGTTACTAATGTAACTCCCTGAAGGAGGAACGGAGACGCTACATCCCAATTCGACAGTCGTTCTGACGTAACATCAGACGTGACTGCCCGAGAGGGGACTAGTCCTTTCAGACACAGACTTTGAACTTCAGTAATGTAGATGGATGAGAACTTGTGTCGAGTGTGACCTCTTTACTTGCCTCTTGTTTATTTAAAATGCTAAGAGCAAGGTTTATTTTTTACTTTATGAATACTTCAGTGCAATTAATGTGTATATATATATATATATATATATGCATACATATACTCACCAAATGTGAGTAAAAATCGGTGTTGGTAAGTTAGGGTTAGGTTAGGCCGCTTACATTTCTTATTAATTCTAACAATGAAATGTAATGCGAATATGACCGTGAACAAACGTGAATGAGGCTCTGTACAGTTGAGTATTCAGTGCTGCATCATCATGGAAATGTAAGTCTTTCATCTCTGACAGCGTGCAGATACCAAGCTTTCATGCACTCCTGTGCTTGAACAGACAAATTCACACAAAATGATGTCAAAAAATGCCCGTCTCGGTGAGTATCTTAGTAAAGAAGAAAACGCATGATCGCTCTTAAAGTGACAGCATCCTAATAATCCTGCTGCTGTCTGTGTTTTTAATGTTAACCAAACAAAGGGGAAAAAATCACTCACTGCTCTTGAACTTTAACAAGGACATGAAGACTATGCAGTGTTATTTATTTGATTAGCATACTTTATTACATTTCTGTACCTGAAAACTACTGTTAGACATGAAAAGCACTGTCATGTGTATCTCTGTGGTATTATGTTTATCTTGTAACTTGATTATTTGTTCTTATTTTGTTACTGACTGTTTACTTGTAGGCTATTAAAATTATATTAGTTAAGCTAGTTTATTGAAATTAGAATAGAAAATAGTTTTTGTTTCATGGCGGGTAAAAATAGTTTTGGCTGGTAAATGCTCATAAATATTTGTATTTTACCTTTTTTTTTTTTTTTGAGTAACATTTTTGACGTAGTATCAGTATTTTAACCTAAGTACAGTTTCTGTACAGTTGTGATTTTGTATATCAAAATAGTTTGGAGTGTAATCATAAATGCCTGTTGAACATGAGGTTTTCACGTACATGTTTTCCTCAGTATTTTCTCCAGCTAAATGTCCAATATGTTTTCCAGCACGAAGTGATACAGATATGTGTATAAATTGTGTGGTGCGGTAATGACAGTACAGAAAGCACCTTCGGTCGTGTCTCGTCTGAGTTATTGCGCATTATTTCCTCCTCTGGCTCTTCATTAATTGTTTTTCAGCAGGAAATCGAATGATAAAAGTCCGCCCGAGGCTCCGAGCGCTCCCAGAGCGGATTAGATGTAGCCCACGTCATGTGTTGTTTAGCAACAAAAATACATTTTTGTTTTCAAGCATGGAATTTTATCTCCAAAATGGACGTAATCCAATTTCCATTGAATTGCTCCTAGTGTTTTTCTCTCCGATCAGACTCATAAGAGCTGACAGAAACAGAAGTGTCCTGGCAGGGGGCAAAATTTTATGTCTGAACCAATACAGGCCTGCATCTAAACCCACACCACATGCCGATTAATCACCTTTTAACCCCAGCGTCAGAACTGATCACGAGACCACCTTGCTGTCTTTGCTTTTCCTCCGTGTGAGCGAGACGGACGTGAACCGTTTCTTGTGCAGAGATCACATTTTCCCACTGGAGACAAATGCGAGACATGCTGAAAACACACGGTAACATCTGAATTAGCTGGTGTTCAAGGTCAAAAAATATTATTTAGCATCACTGAATCCACGTAAATACACTCATTTATCAGATAGAAATAACTCTTTAAGGTAACAACTGAAAGTTACCATTTTGTACAGGTTCATTAGTATTTGTGTCATGTGAACAGGTCGAGTGAAGCTAACGCAGCACTCGTGTGTGAAGAGGAAGAGTGTGGTCTGATGATGAAGGGCCGGTGCATTAGGGCAGCGGTGTTCTGCATCATTCAGCCCCGGGCTGCTCACTCGCCCAAGCGCGGAGTGGAGGATAGAAAAGCCGTGTCCCGGCGCCTTTGGTTTTGTCTGAGTGTTATTGTTGGGTGAAATAAGCTCCAGAGGCAGGAGAGTACAGCTGATGGCTTTATTTAAGAGGCCCGTGTCAGCGGGTCATCGCCTTATCACTCTTAAAAGCTTAGAGTAGAGCTTCAGGACACACGGAAGATCCATTTACTGCTGCTGCCCAGACAGATCGCACAATGCGGCATTTACAGGCAAAACCATGAGTGGAGTCAGCATCAGGACCGCCATAAATGTCATACGCACCAAGCTGGAGTTTGGATCAATACCCGCAGATGCCGTAATGATAGTTTTGCTGTTTTATCGGTGTGCAAGAAGTATTTCAGTCGGCAGTGATGTATTTCTGACAGGGTTATAGACCCGAAGCTCCACTGCAGTGCAGGAAGATCTGAACCCACGGCATATGAACTCATACTAGCTTTGAAATGATCCGTTAGTCACACTCTAATACGGATAATTGCAATGTCACTTGCTGTGGAAACTTAATATACAAACTGTTACACCAAAATCCTTTATAACTATATAAGCAAACAAACACAGCAGCAGAATGACACACCATTTTGAATCTTGTTTATATTGTTTAGTTCCCTTTCCATTCACACTTTTTTGAAACCTCGTAAATGTGAATTTCAGATTATAGGAATGGAAAACACTTTTTAAAAAGAGTTCTTGTCACAGAAATAATGTACTTTAGAAGAGTATATTTGAGTGTGAAATTAATACAGTGTTTTTGGACAATGTTTTAAATGTAATTAGCTGAACTTAAGAGTGCTTTTTGACCCTTTTTAAGTGTAACTTAATCACATTTTTGTGTGTAATTTTTTAATTACTTAAATATAGTAGAGTGTACTAACACACATAACACACCACAGTTAAAATTATGATCAAGTTAGAGCTGCACGATTCTGGATAAATTAAGAATCAATATTATATTGTTTCAAATAGAGATCACGATTCTCCCATGATTCAGAACAAACAAATAAACAAAAGTAACATGTAATTTACTAGAACTTCTGACAAAATGTTAATTGCTGCAGTCTATTGAAAAATGTTTAATTAATTTGAATTCATTATTTAAAAAAAAAATTGTTTTGAGTGAATGATTCAATGACTCACTCATAAAGGCTTCACTTGTTTCATTACTGGATGAATCAGTGTTTTTATACGAATCTCTTGAATGAATGATTCAACGATGAATACATGTTTCTCCCGTCACTTGTCGCCACCTACTGGTGTAACAATTTAATTGGTGCAATCTTTATTTGAAGCGTCAAGTTACTTTCTATTTTGATCACTAGCGTAGACCTCCAAACTATAAACTTTTATCCAGTACTTTTGTGATAATCTGAATTATTGTAAGACAGAAATAATGATACTGTGTGTTTAAAAAAAGACTGTTTCATATCTATACATGACAACGGATCTCTCTGGATCAGATCTGAATGTTTGCTGTCATTTAGGAATAAGATTGTGTGGGATCTTTTAATGATTAATCGTTCAAGTGCTTTAGTATGTTAGTCAACACATCAAAATAAGTGCACTTCTTTAAAGCACGACAAAAGATTATTAAAAAACACGCTTTCAAATGTTCTTTAAAGTAAAACACTAATTAGACATTATTACAAAGTGCACTTAATTGGGTGTGTTAAGAAACAGTCATAAAAGCGTACTTTCTTTAAGTGCTCTTAAGTTGCCTTTTATTTCATTAATAGAATATTATTTGCAAGTGTAGTTTATATATATATATATATATATATATATATATATATATATATACTATTAATATTTAAAGTACTCTTCAAGTGCACATTCAATCCACCGCAATGTTCACTTTAAGTGTCCTTATGTGCATGTGAGTATTGCAGTGGATCTGCAGCACTCTCTGACGCAGTGTAAACTCTAGGATACAGTGATTTTACTACAGTGATGGCTTTACTCTTGTGTTTTACAGAGCTTGTAAAACTCCCAGAGGCCTTACATTCTGTTTAGCTCGACATGGCATCGTTCACACTCTGTTCTTTAGGCTGCGCTCCGAGGCAGCATCTTCTCTTTCAACTCTTTCCTACTGTTATTTTTAGAGCAGACTCATTTTTGTGTTTTGCATAATGTATCTGTGCCAGGTAATAATATTAGCGTTCAACAATTGAATGATACTGTGGTTGTCTGCCAATGTTTGGAGAAACATACCCGACAGTCATTTTCAACCCATTCTGTTGTGTTTTGGCAGCGAGAGAAAGAAATCACACAGCAAACTGATGGCGATTTATGTCTGTGAAACGTCCAGGCGTTTAAACTGAGCTGAGAAACAGGAACAAGTAAAGCTCGTGTAAAGACTTCATGATGAAGTACATTTGGAACAGGATCTTGTAGAATTATGTAATTTTTTTTTTTGAAGATTTAATGTGGCTTCTTAGTAAGAAAAACTAAATCACATTTTATATTTTGAATCCGAACTAAGCCATGGCTCTGACCTAACACTCATATGGGTGAATGTTAAAATAAAACGATTCTGTTTTCCATTCAGGGGCCACAGAGGAGCCGGAAGTGATTCCAGATCCGGCCAAACAGACCGACCAAGTGGTGAAAATCGCCGGCATCAGCGCTGCTGTCCTGGTCTTCATCCTCCTGGTGCTTGTGGCCATCCTTCTGGTGAAGAAAAGGTAAGATAGAGGCGTGTGTCTCTTTAAATGTGTGCCGTTACAGTGCGTTTGTGTTGGCTCTTGAAATGAACACGAGCACACCAACATCCTCCTTCCACTGCCATCTCATCATTCATCAGCACCCGGGGAGCAGCCGTGGGGCGTCCCGTCAGGACACTGACTGAGACTCGCTTGTGCCGGCACACGAAATCTCAATTAAAGCCGTTGAAAGAGAATCAGATGTGCACACACAGCAAACCTGCACACACACACACACACACACACATTAATGAAGACCTCCCATGGAGTTTCTTCGTCTGAAATCTTGTTACCTCACCCTAACAGAAGCCCTCTGCCATCTCTACATGTCAATCAAATCATTATTTAGCCCATTTACAAATCTGACAGCATTATTTCATACATACTACTGTCAGTTAAATGTTTTAATGTTTCTGAAAGAGTCTCTTCTGCTCATTAAGGCTGCATTTATTTGATCAAAAATACAGTAAAAACAGTAAAAATGTGAAATATTATTACGATTTAAAACAGCTGTTCTCTATGTGAATATACAGTAAAGTGAATTTTCAGCATCATTACTCCAGTCTTCAGTGTCACATGATCCTTCAGAAATCATTCTGATATGATGATTTGATGCTCAAGAAACATTTATGATTATTATCAGTGTTGAAAACAGTTCATATTTTTGTGGAAACCGTGATTTTTCAGGATTCTTTGATGAATTGAAAGCTCAAAACAACAGCATTTATTTGAAATATGATCTTTTATAACATATGTCTTTACTGTCACTTTTGATCAACTTAATGAGTCCTTGCTGAATAAAAGTATTATTATTATTAAATTGCTTAAGTTCTCAAATACTGTGGCACATGTATTTGTAGGCAGATTATTAGTGATGATAGTTATTGCTGAGAGAGCCGGTACTGTACTCTACTGTACTCTACTGACTGTTTTGAAGGGATGTGTTTAATGTGCACCCCCACATCATCAGAAAACTGACCATCATGGCTCTTGCTTTCACTTTTTCTCTCGCTTTATCGCTCAGCAAACAGCCTGGCATCATTCGTGCTGCTTCTGTCTAATGGCTCCATCATGTGGCGTTTTCTTGAACAGCAGGCTGTTTAAAACACAAATAAATGCTCATATCAGACCAGGCAGGAAAGATTAGTCTGTATCTTTTATAAATACCCTTTTTTAATTAGGGTTATAGTCTCATAAGACACACTTCTGTAAACACAAAAAATAGTGATATTTATGCAGGGATGCTCATCAAACTCACGAGATAGTTGCATGTTTTGGATGAGAATCTTAGTGCTTATATTTAAAGAACACATGATAAATATAATTTAAAAATAACTCCACTTAAGTGTCTGTTAAACATGGTATAAATATCGGATGGGTTGTACTTGCACTACAAAACTGTATGAATAGAAGACTGTTCAGAAAGCAGGAGACAAAGTGATGATTATAGAAAATGAGAAGGGTTTATTGAATTGCATGTGTTTCAGTGCTCAGACTTCATCTGACCAGCACAAATCCAACAAGTGTTATTATTCCAAAGCAAAAGCAATGGAAAAGTACTGCTTCACAACGTGATGACAAACATCCCTTAAAACCACACAATCATAACACTGAACAACAACAGGAATATAATAAAGACGAATAAATGATTAAATGGAATAATGTGATAATAAATGAATAAAAAAACTAATAAACAACACAACACACAGGTTCTATACTGAGAATCTGTTCTTCAGCAGTGACATGTTTTCTTTTGTCCTCGCTGGGATGTTGTTTTTATCTTCCTTCATCCATCCATCTTTCTCTCTTGACCTCAGATCTCTCGTCTTCCTCATGAGTTCCAGTGAGGAAACTCAATGCTGTGGAATTTCGAAGGTCTTTACTTTCACACACACACACACACACACACACACACACTCACACACACACACGCACACACACACACACACACACACACACACACACACACACACACACACACACACAGTTCATATGTTCATTGTTGTAGTGGCAGCAGAGAAGAATCTTCTATAACCTTTGATAACAAATAAAGACCTTGCTGATGTGTGGAGATTCGGGGCTCTGTTGAATGGCTGAGTTCAGTGTTCAAAGTCAAGGAATGTCTTTTCTTATTCTACACGTCTTCAGTCAGGATCGTGTTCGTTGTTGTTTTCAGTGGAAGGATAATTCCATTTATTGCAATACTTAAGCATGATTATTTAATGATGCACAAAAATCTAATCCATTTAGTGAGTACACTTGTGTAAATGTAAATATTTTTTGCAATGTCAAATAATCAGAGTTGCCTTAAACAAAATGCAGCACTCACACATGGGTCGGGTCGCACCAGCCGTTCATAAGTTTATTTAAACTGGAACATAAAGTCCACACAAAAGGCTTAGTAGCTACTAACTAGCTTGTAACTACAGTAACTCTATTATTTTTCGGTTGCACCGTTTGTTCGTTAAGGCAGAACGTAGCTTACTATGATCAGCCTTGCGATACGTGAGCAGAAGCTGATGAAATGCCGTGAATTTCAGTCCCCATTAAGTCAGTCACTACGAGTCGCGTCTCTATTCTCAGTATGGAGTTAGACTCGGTCAACATGACAGCGCGTCTCACGAACGAGCATGCCTGGTCAGTGCTGAACTGCTTAAATTCGTTCTGAGGCGGGACAGCGGTTCAACTAAAACATTTTCAGGGGCTTCTGGCAGCCAGATTGCATCATATGAGGCCGCTTCAGCACGGGCTACACATCCGAGTCCCAAGATGGGCATGGCACCGTGGCACGCTCCAAGTGACCATCACTCCGACCAAGCTTTCAGCCCGTGGTCAGACCGGGCCGGAGTGCCCCTAGAAGAAGTGTCCAGGCATGTTGTTGTCTCCACCACGGTGCTGTGCGCAACGGGCATACTGCTGCGTTCTCCTGCACAGGACCTCGTCTGCAGTGGCATATCAATCGCCTCAAGTTGCTAGCAGTCTTCTTTGCCCTGCGCTGGTTCCGACCATTGCTGCAGGACAAGCATGTACTGGTCCGGACATCGACCATTACGTACATCAACCGTCAAGGTGGTCTGCAACTCTCGCGCCATCTCCTCCTCTGGAGTCATATTCTGGGTGAGCTCACCGTGCAGCCGTTTTCACGACCCATCCGGACCTGGTCCACCAGCAGTGGTGGACATGATCACTTCAGCTAGAGCCCCCTCTACAAGGAGCGCTTATGCTTTGAAGTGGGCCCTGTTCGTTGAATGGTGTTCTTCCCATGAAGAAGGCCCCCGTCGATGCCCGATCAGAGCTATTTATCCTTGATTCTAACTTCTTTTGCCTCGTGTAAAAATAAGTTTCTATTAAAATGCTATACTACTTAATCGTGAATAACATTATAGTTTTTTTATACGTACATAACATTCAGATACATTTTTTTAATGTAATTTCTCTTGAATGGGCTTCAGATCCTGGTAAGGCCCCAGTCTCTTTCACACCCGGACCTATGAGCGCTGGAATAATTCATCACCCTCCATTCTTCATTCATTCTGTTTTTCTAAATGAGAGATATAACAGTGTCTTGGGCAACTGACAGCGTCATGTTAAGGCTGGTGTAGAAATACTGTATTTGTGATCCCTTAATTAACTTATTTCACATCCATAAGTGTCCAATTCTAGTCTTACGGAGATAAGCGAGTATAGTATCCGGCTGGTCATGTGATATGAATAAATGAGGAACAGCTTCTGTGAATGCACATCATTTCAAACAAAACCATATTTGTTTCACTAACCAACATGTATTTAGGTTGAATGTAGTGCACCATTAAACACATCTGAACATCCAGTGTCATTTTTTTTTTTTTTTTTGCGTGAGAGATGATTGTGTAATTTAACATCCTGTTCAAATGAATGAACGTGCATAAAATGAACCTCGGTACACAGGTATAAATATAAATGGCTCTATTCCAACTGAGCAATGGATTATCAATGTTTTCCGCTCAAACTGAAGATACTGCATCTTTAAAACGGTGGTCATTGACATTATTATGCTTGTTTTGCAGGAAGTCAGCAGCTTACTGCTTTGATTTGCAGCTTTTTTTTTTATTAATTTGTGTCTTTTTGGTTGTGCTCCACATATGTGATTTTTTTTTTTTTTTTTTCCCTTCTTTAAAAATGAAAAAACTTTTTTAAAATGATCTGTGCTTCAATTTTTATTGCAGTGATTTATCAAGTCAGAGCCCCTGAAATGCATGATTAAATCATACACCCAGAGTTTTTGCATGCTCTTGATTATGTTTTATTTTTTCTTCTTATCAGACAACTGTCACATAAATAGGGTGTCAGATTGCACGCAAATGTACAAAACAAGACATGCATGTTTCAGTGAGGGCCAGAGAGATCCGGCCAAACGCTGAATCCTCTGTTGACTAGCTATCTGTTGCTTATGTTTTCACGGTTGATTCCCACATTGCACTCACCAATATCTCTTCATCTGTTTGTGCTGTTTCTCATTCGCTCGCCAGGAGGAGCTACTATTCGTACTCATATTACCTGTAAGTAACAGAGACGCTCAGACAAAAGCAAAAGGCTGATACACATGCAGGGCTCTCTGCTCTCTGTCTATGGTTAGTCCTGTTAGTCTTTTAAAGATGCAGTATCCTTTTTTCAAGCGAAAACACAAATCGCTTCGACCAATCACGTTCCTTTTGCACTGTAGCAGTTCTTGGACACGCTCGGCGACGGTCGCATCCAAGCGGTGTTATTTGAAAAAAGAATGCTGCACTTGTGTCTGTTGGTTGTCTTTTGGGTTGGTTGTTTTGTTGTTTTGTGTGTGCATGTGTGTGTGTGTGTGTGTGTGGGATAGTTACTCACCCTGTCTCCATTCACCTCACATACTCATCCGCTCGTTCATTTGGTGAAGAGGGTGTTTTTTCATGTCGCTGTCCCGGTTGGCCTTTAGTCCGCAGCTAAACCTAAACCTTTCTCTACAAAAATGTCAATCCAAAAAAAAATCCAGATATTCCTGCTTGTATGTATTCCTGTCGAATAAAGCATCGGAATCTTATAACAGATTGAAAATACACTAATCATTTGCCTTACAAATCATCTTTCACAGCTCCACATTACATTTCATGACATTACATAGTAAAACCATGACGAGTAATTTTTTTTTTTTCAGTTCAGATAAATCTATATTTTTATGATCTGATTTGTATTTGCTTTTTCAAATGCTACCTAAAAAACACATTGACCGAAACAATCTCTTGCTGATCAGTATGTTGTCTTGTTTTTTTTTTAGTTGGAAAAAAAGTCTAATCATCCTTTAAACAAGAAAAAAATAATTTAGTGAAGCAAAATTGCTTATGATAATGAGCTCAGTTTTAACATAATTTGCTCGTCCTGTTCTCGGTGTCATTATGTACACGGAAATTGTCAATTCAGCCCTTAAACCCTTTCTTTAGATTTCCGTTTATGTGTTATACAAAATAAATCAAACATTTTTGTGATATTTTCTTTAACCAGAAAGAACAGAAGACATGCATATTAGATGTTAATATTTTAAGCCTTTATATCGACTTGAAAATAAACATGGAAAATGATTTGACGTCAATCCTAAAAAGTTAAATATCATGTTTCTCCGTGTCATGATCTCTAATGTTCAGATATTAACCGGAAAACAAGACAAAAATGCTGATTAAGAGAATAATTTTTCGCAGTTTTATTGCTATGTTAGTCAAGAATAAAAACGTTCTTTTTACTGATAATCATGATTCCTCATAAATGTCCAAAGTAATTCTGTAATTGTAAAACTAAAGCAAACGTGTTCAAATAAGGAAGTTTGAACAGTTTGAACAGACATGGTTTTATTTCTCTGAATCACATCCACTAATTTGAAAGTATTTCCTCAAAGTTTCCTAAAAAGTTGTCCTTTACCATGGAACTAAAGCTTTCCTATTGGATCATCCCCTTTTCTCTCTCCTGTGTTCTGTTTATTGTGGGTGGGTGAAGGGTGGAATGATGCTGTTTTCCAGAGCAGTAGATCTTTAACGACTCTTTCTGTAATTGGGTCATCAGGAAGCTCGCTAAGAAGCGCAAGGATGCCATCGGAAACACCCGTCAGGAGATGACGCACATGGTGAACTCCATGGATCGCAGTTACGCCGACCAAAGCACTCTGCACGCGGAGGAGCCGGTGTCCGTCACGTTCATGGACTCGCACAACTTCAGCAACCGCTGTGAGTACTCTAGCCCTCCAGAACGACACGACACAACCTTAACTTGTGTTGATGTAGAACACTGTAGAATCGTCTCAAGCTTGTCTGAGGAACAGGAGTTTGTGCTTTTATATGTGAGAAAACTTTTGGTCTGATATATCGGAAGGATGGAAACATACACAACCTACATAAAGATTCCTGTTTGTCAGGCGCTAGTATGTTTTAGTAATCTAGATTGTGTACCTCTCTTGTTCAGCTCAATGCAAGCGCATTTAATGCAGTTGGTGCATCCGCTGCTCTGCATTTCGCAAAAGTTTTTAACGCGTCACGGTTAATAGCAATGACTGGATATTGCGTGGTGAAGTGCACCCACGTTTATCCTGCACTTCTGTTGAATCGTGAGTAAAAACTAGAGCAGTAAGGCGGTGTGATTTCAGTTTCTGAACATCCTCAGTTTTTGAGTTTTTATTTTGTTTTATTTACGATAACTCTGCATGTTTCTCTGCAGTGCCTAATGACCCTCTCGTGCCGACAGCTGTATTAGGTGAGGATTGAATGTGTCGTGTCTGTGACCGAATCACTGGAGTATTCAATTCACTTCAACCTGTCTTATGGCTCAAAGACAACATGAAATTAAAACTGACCCCGTTTATTGCCTTGAACATGTCACTTGGTCTTATTGTGCACAATTAATTACATTAAATTAGTACGCACTAAGATTTTTTAACCCTCTCCACCTCTCAAATGACCTTTTTGCAGGCATAACCAATGAGGTGTGAGTGGGGACATTAATATTAACCCACCAATCAAATCACAGTGAACTAAATCAAACCCCGCCCTACATAAACGTGGTTTCATGTTGTCTTTAATTTGTCCATATTTCCAATTAGTTAAATACTTCGTCATGAGGTAAAGTTTGATCAGAAGAGAACTGAACTGAGCTGAGTACTCCTGCTGCACATAAAGACCTCCATTACCCAGCATGCATCACTCATGTAGCCCCTCACCATGATCCTGTTGTGTTACATAGAACGGGGTTTCTCAATCATTTCCACGGGCAGCGCTGCACCTGGTTCAGTCTGTGGACTAACAAGTCAAATCAAATGAGTTAAACAAGGAGGAAACATCCCAAATCTGCAGCGCAGGAATCCTGTAGGAACGGATTGAGAACTACTGTGTTTGAAGAACCTCAGAATCCCAGAATATTACAAATGTCTCTTGAGACGACTGTGTGTGTTGCAGTGAAAGCACAGTAAGACGGTGTGTTTCTGCTACTGTACACACACAAACGCTACCCCTAAAATAAGACTTAAGACTTAAAATAAGCCAGTGACTTTTTGAACGGCAATCCCAGTTGAGGCAGAGGGGAGGTCTTGTCAGGTTTAGCATTCTTATAGGGACAGTTCAGTTTCAAAGTGTCAAACCCACACACAATATCTACCCCGTATAAAAAAGTTGCAGGTCTGATGGGTCACAGACAGCAGGGAAAACAACGTTAAATGCAGGAAATATGATGCAACATAATCATGCATAGCTGTGATGGCAGAATAAAGAAACCTACACATGCCATGTATGTTTGGGGCGTGTGTCCCAACAAATGACCATTGAATTCAAGAGATATTTGGAAATCAAACATTTAAATCTTTCCTTGTAATCCCCTGTGAAAAACAAGTGCGCTTAATTGTATTGAATGTGCACTTGTAGTGTACTTCAAATTTATAAAGTATATTTAAAAATAATATAACATTAATGAAATTTCACTTTAAAGAACTTTTTATATCATTGTTTTAATAATCTTTTGTCGTGCTTTAAATAAGTGCACTTATTTTCATGTGTTGACTAACATACTAAAGTTATTATAGTTTTAACTGTAAATGTGTTTTTTGATGTTGCGTTTAAAGTTAAAATATTAAAAAATATATATTTGAATTCTAGTTTACTATGTTTGTCAGTACATTCAGCAGTACAGTTTAAGCATATTTCCAACAAAGCACTCTTAATTTCTGCTAATTGCATTTAATATTAATTTAAATTACAATACAGTTTCATTTAATTGTAAATAACATGAAATTAAGTGCCTGAAAACAGTTCAAATATTCAATGTAGTATTTCCATAATAAGTAAGTCCTTTTTGCAAAAGTATGCTAAAGTGTACTTCTTTTTCACAAGGGATAGTAATACATTTCCATTAATAGATTTACATGAATTAGGCATTCTAAAGACTACTAGATGTTTAATGTAAAATCTGGAAGCAGAATCAGCTGGAAAACACTACTTTGTTTTGAGTGTTTTACCAAAGCATCATGACACACTTACACACACTCACACACACACACACACATTCACACACACTCACACACACACACACACACACACACTCACACACACACACATTCACTTACACACACACACTCACACACACACACACACACACACACACTCACTCACACACACTCACACACACACACACACACTCACACACACACACACACACACACTCACACACACACACACACTCACAGCTCGTAGGATGAGGCTGAAACTAAACTGACAGCTTACATGTAAAACAAATATAACTCCGGTCATCGGTGTTAACAGTGTCAGATGCAAACAGGACAGAACAAGCAAGAAAGACCTTTCTACAGTGGTGTGATGATGATGATGAAGATGAAGATGATGATGATGATGATGGCGACAGGGTATTAAAACATCCCCTTAGGCCACGGCTCTGAAGTGTGAAGGACAACACTTCACCCAAACAAGCTGCGTCTTTCTGACATCTGTGATGAAGAGAAGTTATAGTCCACAGCTGTGACCGAATAATGTCTGATTATCAAAGGCTTTAGACTGCAGTTGTAGACAAAAGCGCCGTGGAATCGACACTATAATGTGCACTCGTGTGTTCTTCAGAATCGACAGGGGTTGCTTTATAAATCATTTCCTGTGGTTGCGATTCCTGTGAGCATATTCAGTTATCTTTTGTGGTATAGCACATATGGATGCGGCTTCTGCATCTCCACAAAGACTGTAGCTAAAGCGAAATTTGAAGTGCATTGGAAGATAACCTCAGTGGCTTTGTTTGTGCTCCCCTCGTCTTAGTGTCCTGTAGCTGTGTTCTGTAAATGTTTAGTCCATATCACCCCATCAGCTGTACTACAGAGCCCGTGTGTTTGAGCTGACGCTGAACTAAACAACTCTTTTCTCTCCCGCTGCCCCATAAGTGCCTATCACTGGTAAGTGTGTGTGAAGAAACGCCTCTGTCCTGTTCAGAGTGCTCAACTCTGGGATTATATATGCATTTGTGAGGTTTTGCGTGTATGTGTCGAGTCCTTTGAGCTTAGCATGTACAAAGGTTTATTGGAAGTCCCCAGTGCACATCCGAATAAAACTTTGCCCACTGCTTCCTCAGACGAGAACCACACGGCGGCGGCCGAGAACAGCAGACTGCTGGACATCCCGCGCTACCACTGCGAGGGCACGGAGTCGCCCTATCAGACTGGACAGCTGCACCCCGCCATACGGGTGGCCGACCTGCTGCAGCACATCAATCTGATGAAGACCTCCGACAGCTACGGCTTCAAGGAGGAGTATGAGGTTAGACTGTGAAGCGAGACGCCGAAACCACAGAGAGACCGGTCACAAAGGTCGAAGCTGTGTGCACATAGACCAATGATGAAAAAATAGTGCGGCGAAATGTGTTACAGAATCTTAAGTGATCATAAAGTTGAAGTGTGTCTTATCTGCTCAGCTAGAGTTAATTGGAAAAATAAAGGCCCGGATATACTCAGGTCACAGTTCGTTAACATTCTTGGCTTTGGGGTAAAAAGAAGTATTGCAGCGAAATACTGTTAGCGGACATCCAGAGTGACGTTTAGATGAATATGTAAATATGTGCTGCGCGCTGTCCTCTCAATAACAAAATAAACTCACAACATAGATGGCAGCGGTGAGAAAACAGCAGTTCAGAAAGCCTCTGATCATAGTGACGTGGATGTTTGCAGCAGCTCTGCAATTCAGACTCCTGTCATGTCATGTTTATTTATACAATAGATTTCTTTAAAGTAAGTATCACAGTAGTAAACATGAAAATCAGTGTCAGAATTACATCTTCAGTTTCTACTATAAAGCATCTCTCCAGTGTGTTCATGTTTTGCGTATGAGCAAAAGAAATGAACCGGAGATTTACACCTCAAAGAGGGTGGAGCCTCAGAGCCACACCCACCTATTACATCATCACCATGGACCAATGGTGTTTACCAGCTGGAATTTCAAACTCCCAAAACAAATTCCAAACAAACTTTTGGCCTGATTTTAGGGGTTTTCGCACCGGAGGAATCTTTTCACAGTTTCTAGATCTAAATGCGGAGGTACCCAGTAACTGGGAACAAATTTTAGCTCTAGGAACGTCTTTTTTGGGGGAACTAAATTAGCTCCTACTTCAGAGCAGAGTCTAACCCAGCACTACAGGAACTGCCAGTGATGTAAGTGTACGTTAATTGGTTGAATGCATGCTATACAAAACAGCACCCGCCCTTTTTAAAAAGCTGTGTAAATGCACAGTTTACACCACAATAAACATACAGTAAGCTAATGTTAATGGCATTTACCGGTTCCATTGTCTGCGATATTGTGTTCTTTTCTCAGCCTTGATTAAATGTTGCACTGCAAGGAGATTTTGTAGGAGATTTCCCTCCTTTTTGCTCTTTCCATCCCATAACTTATACATCTACATACCATCAAGTAACCCAGGACACACAACCAACACAGCTCCGATCACGTGTCCTCCAGTTGTTGAAACGTCACTTCAGAGTTCCTACTGATGGTGCGAATGCAACTAGGAAAACTGCCCTGGGGGAACATTTAGTTCTCGGGAAACCGCCCTGGTGTCTAGTTCCTATAATTAAGTTCGGTAACACTTTACTTGAAGGGGTGTGCATAAGACTGACATGTAGTTGACTGTTGAAAATATTCATGACACTATTATAATGGCCTCATGACCAACCACGTGACAGTTTAATGTAATGTTAACCCATAAAGCTAAATACTGTCAAGTTGTCATAACACAGACATCTCAAACAATGTCATATTTGCATTAAAACTGACACAATTAAGCGAATGACACTTAATGACAGTTGTCATAAACATGCATAAAACCTCCTTCATATTCGTGATGTGTCATGTCATGATTATGAAGGGGTCATGTCAGTCTTATGCACACCCTTCCAAGTAAAGTGTTACCCTAAGTTCCTATAACCACCCGGTGCGAAAGTCCCTAACGTCACCGGTTCCTTTTCAGTTTCATTTTAAAGGGCCTTAAAGATTGTTTTCACAGTGGTTTCCTGAACCTTCCCCGAGTTTTCCATTGTTCGGATAAACAGATATTCCCACCCCAAACTATTTTAACATCTAAAAAAAGACACACTTCACCTTTAACAGGAACCTCACCAAGAAGCCGTTGAAAGCACTCGCTCCTTCACACCATTGTACCCACACGTGTTTTGCAGTCATTAGCTTGCTGGTTGCAGGCAAAGAGTGTCGGCGGTTTTTGAAACCACAATCTGATCAGTTGAGTTTATATGGCAGATGTAGCACAATTTCATTTCTTTTTTTGTTTCGGCTGCTGAGACCGCCTGATGTTTCTGTAACTGTTCAGTAATCAAATTTACAAGCGTTTCCAACACATAGAGCAAATTCAAACTACTTTGTGGTGTTGATGTTGTCGAACATGATGAAAATATGAGTAAATTAGGATATTGATGTACTTAAGCCCCTGTTGTCTGTGTTGTAACTCTTTCTCTGTGTCTCCAGAGCTTCTTTGAGGGTCAGTCTGCTTCCTGGGATGCAGCAAAGAAAGAGCAAAATCGAACGAAGAATCGATATGGGAACATCATTGCATGTAAGAGTGTAGGACATTCTCACTTAATATCTGACTACTTACACTCTTAAAAATAATGTTTTCCTTTAGGTCCATAGATAGTTTTGTGTTCATTAAAGAACCTTTTGAACTTTTGTTCGAGAAAACCAACTTGCACTGGTGCTTTAAGGGTGAACCTATCATATTTCACCCCAGCATCTGAAGAAAAGATCAAGACATTATATTGTGCACAAAGAAAATGAAGCCTGTTTTTAGTAAGCTTATTTTTAATTTAACACACTTCCCCCTCAAATTATCAGTACATCTGGCAGATGCTTTTTTTTATCCTAAATGACCTTTGTTAAAGTGGAGCTGTGCATTTCATCAGTTTATGCGTTGCGTGGGATCAAACCCATGACCTTGGCATTGTTAGCGTCATGTGCTACTCTTTGAGCTACAGAAACATACAAATGATTTTTTTATAGTGCATTTAATTTATGCTAACATGTTTGTATTTCATTACTGTAGAATTACAAACGAACACATTCTCAAAAGGTAATTTATTATGGTAATGAGCAAATGTGAAAATAATGTCACCAGGCAAATAATCTTCTTCCTATTGGTTTTTGGGGTGAAATATGAGCAGAACATGAGGTTCACCCTGCAAGAACTCAGAATGGTTTCACTGAAGAGCCTTTATTTTTAAGAAACCTGTTGCGTAGCTCACAATCCATCACTCATACAGTAAGCAGCACAGTGTTTTTGTCCTGAATCTGCTCTGTTTGGCGCTGTAGACGATCATTCTCGAGTGATCCTGCAGCCAATGGAAGACGACCCCTCGTCCGACTACATAAATGCCAACTACATTGATGTAAGTGGCGATGCCGCCTCCTCCTCCATTGGCGAACGTGTGAGAAACGTCTCTCCCTCCCTCGTATGTGAGGTCTTTTATGCATGCCTTTGTCTCAACTATACACAATTTACAGCTTTCTTTTCTTCCTTGTTGGAGGTGCTTGCTGACTCACTGACATTGTTGTGCTCTCTCTCACTCTTGTGCGGTTGATTTGGGGGCGGTAGATTTGGCTGTACAGGGATGTAAGTATCACTGTAGGGCACATTCAGACACCCTCTCTGTCTCCCCCATCCATCTGCATGCGCCGCTCCTCCCTCCCTCCACACCGACACATGCCCGGCTCCATCCTGCTGCTTCTGCTCATGCTCTGTGCTCTTCCACTTCACTCGTGGACACCATGCACGTTCACATCCCTGGCTTGTGTTTTAGTTAACACTCATGTTTTGGTGTCGTGTGTTTTCGTGGGAGGGGGGGGTATGATGTCGGGTGTCCCTGCAGTGTGTGTTTGATTCTGTGTGTGTTGAGATTGACTAGAAAAACCAAACTATTAAAAATTAATTAACCTCGGATAATATTTGTTTGATATTTTTGCTGCCTCCATCATTAAAAGTTACAACTAAATCCTTGTTTTTGTTTGTCTTGCAGGGATACCAAAGGCCCAGCCATTACATTGCAACTCAAGGTAAATGAGAAATGTTAAAATAATCATGCTTTCTCTAAATGACAAGAACAAAAACTGACAGATGTTTAAATACAACAAGAACAGTACTGTGACTAATGTCGCTGAAACACATGGAAAGCTTTGCGGTCTATCTTAGAAAGTGCCTATGCTCTTCAATTCAAAACCATTTATTGAATATCATTCTAACAATCTGCTGTAATGTATCCGTGTAACACTGGGGGATTTTTAATCTTAAAGTTTATTTAATCATAAAATTACTATTGTTCTGCGGTAATAAGTGCAGAATCTAATAATATGACATGTTTATTTCTTGGAAATGCACTTTTGACAGTAAATCACTACACTGTAAAAAATGGTGTGTGCTATTTACTTAAAAAAAATTATGATAACAATATTACACATGATATTTTTGAGTAGTTTTTAAGGTTTGATTCATTAATGGAATCTACCTGAATAAATCATGTAAAATCTCTTAAATTATTGAGTCTGTGACACAATTAACTTGAAATGTCCTTTTTTATTTTAAGCTGACTCTCAAAAGTGTGTGATTTAGAGTGAATAGAAATGACCTGTTTATATTTTACAATTGTACAATTAAAAGAGTGTATTCTTTAAGTAAGAACAACCCTGTTACTGCACTGGCAATAGCAAAGTTATTGCTCATTGAACAAAGCAACATGCTTCAAAGTGTTAGTGCACGCAGTTATTCACAACCTAACCATGAGCTCTGCTCTTCTGCACAATGGTAACGATCAAAACAACATACGTGTCAAACATAACTGAGCATTAAACATTAACAGATGTTTCCCTTCACTCAAAAACACATAAAATAACACTAATAAATAAAATAATCCAGCCATATGCAAAGCATGCTGGGAACAATAAAACCGCATAATTGAGCTAATTCTAATTATTAAATTAATTAATTAAATTTAATTATCACCTTCATTTTTTTATGAAAATTACAAGACCGAAGATTCATTTTTTACAGTGAGTTGAGATGCAGATAAAAATAAATATTATTAACAGTAAAAACCTTATTTTTATAGGGAAAAAAAATGTAAATATTTTAAATTTCTGGTCATCACATTAAAACTAACATTTAAACTGGATAATGGCAAAATCGAACGAAGAATCGATAATCTGGATAATAGTGTTGAAGTGCTGGAAAAAGTGTGAAGCGCTCGAAAGTCCTTGAAAAGTGCTTGATTTTCCCTCTTAAAAGGTTGTATGAACGCTGAAATAAATAATGTAAAAACATTCGACTATTTCTGCCACAATACCATGGTTACCATTAAATCCATGGTGAATGATGGTGATTTGTGCACTGAAAAGCCTTCTATAACTCGTTCATGGCACAATCTCTCTTTGTTTCCACATCAGCGCTGTTTGATCTGATATGGTTTATAACAGAGAATTCTGCGCTGAATCTGAATGCTTCTCTCAGCAAATACTGTGGGGAATTCAAACACTTTCTCACGGGATCTCCCAGAGCTGTGTGATAACCGTGTCACGTGATCGAGATCGTGCCATGCTGTCTAATATTAGTCCCAGCTAATATACTTTCTATGCTGCACAGCTCAAATGAGTAGCACAGTTTCGGTCCACTTTAGTTTCGTTCAGTGTTTCTTATATGCAAGAGAAATGGCAGTCTGGAGCACTGATTCTACATTATGTATCACAGCACATATCGTATATCAAATAGCACAATGTTTTCCATGTGTCCAAATGTACATAACTGGATATTTAACAAAGAAATAAAGTCAGACCTTCTGCTTGCCCACAGGCCCTGTCCACGAGACGGTGTACGACTTCTGGAGGATGATCTGGCAGGAGCAGTCGGCCTGTATCGTGATGGTAACCAACCTAGTGGAGGTGGGCCGGGTATGTCA
Organism: Elopichthys bambusa; assembly: GCA_037101425.1. NCBI lineage: Eukaryota > Metazoa > Chordata > Actinopteri > Cypriniformes > Xenocyprididae > Elopichthys > Elopichthys bambusa. The sequence goes on along the minus strand of CM074445.1, from coordinate 43,989 downwards.
CTATACTGCCTGCTGAGGGGCCGTTTGTGTTTTTGTGCTCTGTGATGTGACCTGAAGGCCCCTGCCTGCAAAAACCTTTTGAAGAGTGAGCGAGGACTAGTAATCGAGACCACTAGATCATAGTTCAAGTGACAAAAATGGCCGAATCTCACAACGCCTGTCAGTAACGGGTCATATTTCACCCCAAAATCAAACGAAAGAGAACCCTTTTTTGACACTTCTCAAAGGGTTGAAGCATGTGTATGTATATATTGTGTACATTTTTTTGCATGTTGTGGATGCTTTGTTAAATTATATCATCATGCACAAGTCAGTGCATATGAAATGATTTCCCAGCAGTCTTAAAAGCTCATGGAGCAAATTATCATGGGACTGAACACAGTACTGAAGCTCGTCACTACTCGCATCTCTAAACAAGATTTAAGCAAGGAATTCATAGTTTTCAGTCACGTGACTGCCACGGAGGCCTGGAGGGTAAAACATGCAAAGAACTGCATTACAGACCTGTCAGATTTCCATCTCTAAAGAAGAAAATCAAAAATATGTGAACAAAATGCAAGTTCGGGCACTTGTGATCCATATACAGCACCTGCTGCAGTATTTAATCACTAAAAACAGCAGGACGTTCTAAAACACTGTAAAAAACACTTGGGGCCAGTTACATAAACATAGCCATTATGTTAAGTCAGTGTCTTAAGATCTAGTATGACCCACTAGCAGTTAGTCAAGGGGCAGTCAGTCTTATTTTTGGTATTAAATTAGGTCAGTCTACATTTTTATGTGACTGACTTATGAACAAAAATGACAAGCTTACTAACTTGTAAGACTAGACTTCGTGGTTTATGCAACCGGCCCCTGAAGTGCTTTATTGTACTAAAACAGTGATATTTAAAGATCAGATTCAGTATACACCTTATTGAAGATGCAGACTATATACAGATGAGATGAGCCCAGAACATGAATGGTTAAGCGTTTTCTTCATAATGGTTTTCTTTGGAAAACGCTTAAAGAGAAACTGTGTTGCGTTTATATTCTGGGTTCATCTGCCCGCCTGTACATCGTTTTCATCATCAGTAATATCTTTTAATATCACAGTTTTGCTACATTACTGCTAAAAATGACTGGCAGGCAGCAGAGGAAAGCCTTGTTTTGCCCTCTAGGTGGGCGTTCCTATAAGAGTATGACATCACGTGAAAACTATGAATAAATGAGACTGCTGTGAATCAAGATGCTTCTGTATTGCTTCGCATCGATCGATATGGTTACTGTATTTAAGACAGTTGTTATTAAAAGTGCATTTAATGAACCTGCAACAGCTTGCGTTAGAGAGCATGTGATTTGCAGACGGTGTGTCTTTCTGCTCTGTATTCTACGTTTGATTGGTCTCGTCCTCCTGTAGGTGAAGTGCTATAAGTACTGGCCGGATGATGCTGAAGTTTACGGGGATTTCAAAGTGACGTTTGTGGAGGTCGAGCCGCTTGCAGAATACGTTGTCAGGACTTTCACTCTGGAGAGGGTGAGAATACTTTGACGATGTTCAAACCCTTAATCTAAGAAGGCGAGCATTATTGATATTCTGTATCTCTGGAGGAAATATGTTTAATTCTTTTATGTACGCCCCGCAAAGTATTTATTTATTTTTTTTCCTTTTGTAGTAGATGTGTGAAGTCAGTTCACACAGGTGTGGAGAATCACATAAAAGTGGGCATGAAATGTAGTGATGTTGTCATTTTCATTTCTATTGTTTTAGCAAAAAGGCTTTGCTTTTAAAATCTTTCTTTACTCCGCAATATCGCATCATTAGTGTCCAGATACTTCTTGGGGCCAGTGGAATTGCTGAATGACTTGATATATTTGTATATAGCTTTTTCAGGTGGTCACTGTTTTCCTTCATTTCACAGAGGGGTTTTAATGAGGTGCGAGAGGTGAAGCAGTTCCATTTCACTGGCTGGCCCGATCACGGAGTGCCGTACCACGCTACAGGACTGCTGTCGTTCATCCGCCGAGTCAAGATGTCCAACCCTCCCACCGCAGGGCCTATCGTCGTCCACTGCAGGTACTGCCACGCGCCCGCACTCCCCCTTGAGCTGTAAACATGGAGGTCACGTGAACATTCATGCTAAAGATCAGTGGGTAAATCGGTGGTGTGTGACTCAAAAACCCATAAAACATGGAAAGCCATAGCTTGTGTTAATTTAACAGCTTTCATGTGTAAAAGTGGCTGCTGAATGACATGGCTCATGACAGACAGAATTTGTCGTATTTTAATGAACAATACAGCAACAGAAGATCTAAAACTTGACATTTTCTGTCCTCTGTTGGGAGCCATTTCTGTGATGTAGAGGAGAATGCATTGTCATTGGTTAATGACATAATTTCCTGTTCGTACCACAGCTCATGTGCATGTGCAGAGGGTCTTGTGGTCGGTTCTGTCACACATTCATCAGCCAGCGTCCACATCTGACAGTGTTGGCCAGTCCTGGCAGCTCTGATGAGTCCCTGTGTTCTTTGTTTCTGCCAGATGTGATAATTGGGCTGAAAACCATTTTACTGTTTTATATTACCACGTTGCCTGCCGTTCGTGCCCCAAGAACAGGATGTGGTCTCATGTGCATTGCTGCATGCAACAAAAAAAACAATCCCATGATGCAGCTTTCTTTTCCTTTCAACTGGTTAGCAGTCTTTGAATTGTTACTGTCTTTGTTCTCGTGGTGTTCTGTTGACATTCAGTCAAGCGGCTGAACGGTTTCAAACGCAGATCGTCCAGAGTTGGTTTTACATCAGCAGAGGATTGAAGTGGCAGTAAAAATGGGTCATGATGACTGACTAGTGACCCAACTAACTAGCAGTTGATTAGTTATCTAACACATCTGGATTGTTTTAGCAGCAGTGCAGCGGCATATTTGTCTTATAATTCCTACAAATGTGAGGATACCGGCTGATTTCACACGCTCCCCTCACGTGTTTCTGTGCTCTGAAGAGCGTCACAGGTTTCTGTGTACACTGTAAATAACAGACATGTCAGAGTTTTGCTCTGCGTGACTTCTGCGTGCTTGCAAATCACTTTATTAAAACCAACAAGGCAAATGTGAATAAGAGATTTTACTTACAGTTACTATTAGCATTAATAATTAACTAACATATCTATTTTTTATTATTTAATATTATTTGTAATACTTAAATAAATAATAGGTAAACCATTCAACCATTATTCCCCGATACTTTTTACTATTGTATCAAAATCAGTACTAAGAATTGTGAAAGTTTACTGGTATTTTGTAACATCTACTACAATCTAAATAACCTTTATCGATTATTCCATGACACGTGTGTAGTACAAATGGTTGATATTTTACAATATCAATGATGACATCAGTATGAGACGGCTGATGATTGTCTCCTGTTTGGTCAGTGCGGGAGCTGGGCGGACAGGATGTTACATCGTGATTGACATCATGCTGGACATGGCAGAGAGAGAGGGGGTGGTGGACATCTATAACTGCGTCAAAGCGCTGCGCTCCCGACGAATCAACATGGTTCAGACCGAGGTATGTGGCCGTCTGAAACACAAGCAGTGACACTGATTATTTCGTGTTTTTAGGATGCCACCATTTATATATTTGATTATATTAAATTTTATGAAATAAAACATATGCTTTGACTTCAGAAACCTTACCTGTAAGCTAAAAGGCTTGAATTAGCATCTCAAAGCAGCCGTCTGCCAGTCTCTCGTTTCATGACTGTGTAGTTTCACTGCCAGAACCTGAACATGCATATTTACTGGCCTGCAGTGCAGCTGCATCTAGAAGAATGAAACCTCAGTCTTGACCACTCAGGGCCACTGTTGCGTTTCTGCAGTTTTTACCAAAAAAAAGAAAAAGAAAAAGACATCCATTGTGTCAATAGGTAGTTTTCTGCATTTCATAGTGTGGGCTGCTGCTGTATGTAGTTCTAACTTTAAACCTTTATGTACAGTATACTGTATTATAAAAGTATTCATAATGTATGTCATAATGCATCATATCTTTTTATAAAGAATTGTAACCAAAGTTAAAATGCATTATAATATTTGCAGATTCCTCGTTACATGTGAAATCGGTTGCTTGACGTGTTTTAATGTTATTTGTGGTTACAATTATTAATGAGACCATATAATGCATTACAAGGCATAATTAATGCATTAAAAATACTGTTATAATGTATTATCATAAAGGCTTTGAGTACAGTGTTCCTGAGGTATCTTTTAATTGCTTTAAGTTTTGCAGTTTTGCTACAGTGTACGTTACTCCATCTATTACATGTTAATCAAACCAATATGATTGTTGTCCTAAAATTCAAAAATGAAAGTACAGTAGTGGCCAAAAGTGACAAAACTTATGGATAATTGCCATCTTCACCTTTTATTTAAACATTATTAACAATTTATTTGAAAGATTTTGTAGTCATATTGCGTAGTTGTGCTTGGAGTCGATTGTTTTATTTGTGATAATAACACAATGAAACATGACAACAACATTATTATTGGCCAGGCTGTCATACAAAGGAATTATGAACAAAAACAAGAGAGAACCAATGAAATATTAATAACTGATTATGTTGTAGTCAATGTTTGCTTTTTTCTGTCAGCTTTTTTAGTTTGTTTGGGCATAGCAAAATAAAACCTGTTTGCCTTTTTTGCAATATAAAATATTTTCCTCATATTTTAATGGTTCAGTCAAACTTGTACAGTCATTAAAATCAAATCTCCCCTCCGGACGTCACTTTTGTCCACTGCTGTACAGTTATAGATGACACATAACCCCTGGTTTCCCTCCATCTCTCAGGAGCAGTACATCTTCATCCACGATGCCATCCTGGAGGCGTGTCTGTGTGGCGAGACGGCGATTCCCGTGTGCGAGTTCAAAGCCGCATACTACGACATGATCCGCATCGATTCTCAGAGCAATTCCTCTCACCTCAAAGACGAATTCCAGGTACATGCTGTTTTTTATTATTTATGGCAGTGCTTCTCTACTGGCTCCACTTCAGGACCCGGATTTTACATTCAATATCAAGTGGAGACCCAACAATCATTATTACTATGAACTGCACAGGCCCAACAATATGCAGCATTATTTGGTGTTCGGTTTCTAAACACCTCTTGAATTTTGGTGGTTTCATGTTCTTGGCAGCCAATAATTCAGAGCGCAAAACACATTGTCCTCATTTCAACCCGTATATAAAGTCTGGGTCGTATTTTTTTAATCTTGTGCAGTTTTGTGATAGCTTTTGAGGTTGAAGCATGTCACATGACCTTTTGGCATCTCGTTCATTTGACTAGAATCTTCCATATGACACGAACAATGAATTTGTGCCAAAATCCCGTAGAGTTTGATTGGACTTTAACAGCGACAGCTCTGGCTTCCGTGCTCAGCAGAATCGGCCTGACCTGCTGTTGTCCAGTCTTTTGATGGTCATGTGTCCACTATGTCCTGTCCAGACGCTGAACTCTGTGACCCCTCAGCCTCAGCCCGAAGACTGCAGCATCGCACTCCTTCCTCGAAACCACGACAAGAACCGTTTCATGGACAACCTCCCGCCGGACCGCTGCCTGCCCTTCCTCATCACCATCGACGGAGAGAGCAGTAATTACATCAACGCAGCGCTCATGGATGTAAGTATTGCCTCCGTCTTGTCTTCTAGAGACCTCGCTGTCTCTCTTTTCCTCGTCTCTTTTGTGTTAGACACACGCTCTGTTCCAAAACCCATTGAGCTGCCGACCGAGGCGACGCTTGAGGCCAGCCACAAGGTAGGCAACTGAACTTTGCCGCCTTCTAAGATATCTAGTTTAAGTCAACATCGCTTATATCGGATCAGCCAGATCAGTGAAAAAAATGATGGAGGGGTGCATGTATATACGGTATCTCACACCCCTCACATTTCAGCAACCGTTTTAGTATATCTTCTCAAGGGACAATACTATAGAAATGAACCTTGGATATATTTTAGAGTAGTCGATGTGCTGCTTGTATAGCAGTATAGATGTACTGTCCTCTGAAAATAACTCAATATTTTCAGCCATTATTGTCAAAATAGCTGGCAACAAAAGTGAGTACGCCCTAAGTGATAACAGTTGTATGTTGTTTAACCATGCAAAGCCACATGTCCTATTCATCATGTTCGTGCTTTTGTCTGCTTGACAGGACCACACAAATGTGTGTATCTTGTATTAGAGCAGTTAAAATTGGGTGCTTTGAGTACAATTCCCTCATACTGACCACTGGATGTTCAACATGGCAAAGAACTCTCTGAGGATTTGAGAATTAGAATTGTTGCTCTCCACTAAGATGGCCTAGACTATAAGAAGATCAGTGAGTTACAGCACAGTGGCCAGGGTCATAGAGAGAGGTTTTCCAAGACGGGTTCCACTCGGAACATGCCTCGCAAGGGTCGATCAAAGAAGTTTAGACCTGCTGTGCTGTGCTTCAAAAAACAGACGCTGCCAGCATTGCTTTAGTGGTTGCAGAAGTGGAAGGTCAGCTTGTCCGTGCTCAGACCATACGCCGCACACTGCAAGGCCGTTGTCCCAGAAGGAAGCCTCTTCTGAAGCCGGCTCACAAGAAAGCGCGCAAACAGTTTGCTGAAGACAAAGAGCATGAATTACTGGAACCATGTTCTGTGGTCTGTGAGACTAAGATAAACTTGTTTGGCTCAGATGGTGTCCAGCATGTGTGGCGCCACCCTGGTGAGAATTTGTGTCTTGCCTACAGTCAAGCATGGTGGTGGTAGCATCATGGTCTGGGGCTGCATGAATGCTGCTGGGACTGGGGAACTGCGCTTCATTGAGGGAAACATGGATTCCAACATGTACTGTGATATTCTGAAGCAGAACATGATGCCCTCCCTTCAGAAACTGGGCTGAACGGCCCCTAACCTGAGGAAGCTGAAGGTGATGGAGTGGCCAAGTATGTCTCCAGACCTGAACCCTACTGAGCACCTGTGTGGCATCCTCAAGCAGAAGGTGGAGAAGCGCCATGTGTCTAACATCCAGTGATGTCATTATGGAGGAGTGGAAGAGGATCCCAGCAACAACCTGTGCAGCTCTGGTGAAGGAGGATTAAGGCAGTGCTAGATAACAGTGGTGCTCACACAAAATATTGACACTTTTGTTGCCAGTTATTTAGACAATAATGGCTGTATGTTATTTTCAGAGGACAGTAAATCTGTACTGCTATACAAGCTGCACATTGACTACTCTAAAGTATATACTACTCTAAATATATTTTGTGAGATACCGTACATGCATTACTTTTAGAACGCATTGATAACAGTTCAGTGTAATTAAATTGAATTATTTACCCCAGTATTCATGCTGTGGATTCTGCGCTGTGCTGTTGGATTCTCATTGAAAACACTGAACTCTATCGAGTGTGTCGTTGTGGATCAGTCGTTTGTGAGTTTCGGACCGCAGCTGCCAGTGTAGACAGCGTGATCGCTCACTGGATTTTGGAACGGAGCTACAGAAGGCTAGAGACAAATCCAGGTGGCAAGTCCTTCCAATGGGACAGATGTTAGCGTGAGCCACTTTAAAACCCATTCCAGTTGCTCTATTATACGATTATCTGTCTTGAATTAATAAAGCTTTCAATTAGCTTCTTTTTTGTATCATAATTAATGAATTCTTCTTGATGGCTGTATGTGGTCCTCAATTGAAATAAATAAAAATAAAGTCCAAACTATTTTGGTAACCTTATTGGAAAGGGGCGAGGTAAGTGTAACTGTGGATCTCTTGCTTTAATTTTTTGTCATTTATTAAAGGAGAAGTTGACTCAGATTCTGTCATCATTTCTCACCCTCGTGACATTTCAAACCTGGATGTTTTCTTTCTTTCTGTGGAACACAAGTGGAGATGTTTAGCACAGTGTTTACTCCATAAAACAAAAGTAGTCCATACCACACACACTTGTTCAAACTTTCCACCTCAAGGAAACATGTTTGATTTGAACACGAGCACAAATGAGACTTGAGATACTGCTGTTCACGTGTTTTGAGAGTCACTGCATGAATTCATTAAATGCTGCCTACAGATTCTTCAGAATCTCTCTGTTTGTCTTCCACGGAAGAATGAAAGTCAGGTCTGGAATGACATGAGGGCGAGTTTCTAATCTGAGAATGCATTTGTTCAGTATTTAGACTGTGTGCTCCATCTCCTAGCGGTTCATGTGTCATGGCTGTATGCATAAATAATCAGCTCGTGTCCGTCTAATGTAGAGCACTCTTTCAGTGTGCACAGTGTTCTGTACATCTGAGAACGACATGTTCATTCAGTGAAGTCCTCACGGCTGATGACCTTTGACCCTGGGAGATGGTGGTCTAACACCCAGAATCAGCTAGTTTGACAGCTGAACTCAAAAAGTTGTGATTTTAGAGGGTAATTTTAAATCACTTCCTCGTACGCTTCACAAACTCTTGGACTTTTTTTAACCAAGCCGTCAGAAGAATACCAGGTAATTTCTGATTCAGCTCTGCCTCTGTTAGACTGGATTTGTTTCGTGGCTTTAGTGGTATGTCAGCACTTTCCATTCAACCTCTCTATATTGGGTTTGCTACAGCATGCAAAGAAAAATGAATGCATTTAATCACTTTCAGAGATGTACATTTATCACACTGACACACCGACAAAGACACACACACACACACACGTTTACATCATTCTCTCATGTCCGAACGCTCACTGTGGTCCTTGCATGATCATACACATTCACACGTCGGCCATCCTGAAAACACTTCCATCTTTGTCTTGGTTGTGTGTAAGTGTCACAAAGCGAGTGTTGGCAGGAAGTACATTGTTTTCTGTGTCACGCAGAGCTACAGACAGCCGGCCGCGTTCATCGTGACCCAGCATCCCCTGCCCAACACAGTCAAGGACTTCTGGAGGCTGGTGTATGATTATGGATGCACCTCCATCGTCATGCTGAACGAGATCGATTTGGCTCAGGTGAGATTCAAGCTGAAGTGCATCATATTTTGGATGTTGCAATGTTAAAGGTTTTTTTTGTTTTGTTTTTTACATCATTTCATCTCTCTTTATTGTGTAATGTTGCTGTTTGAGCATGAAAAAGCTCTGCAAAGTTCCAGTTCTTCTTTATATCAGTGTTTCTTGAGTTTCTTGAGATCTTGTTTTCTTCACAGTATTCCTCATTTAAATAATTCATACGCAGAATAAAGGGGCGGGGCCTGGTTGAGTTAGTTAGTAGTGTGTTGAAACTGGCGGTTATGGTAAGGGGCGGGAATCACCAATCACCCGAACACCAATCACAACACACTGCTCCAGCCGACCAATCAGAGCACACTGTGCTTTTCAGAAGGAGGGGCTTCATAGAGACAGGAACTAAACAGAGCGTTACTGACAGACTGGGAAGAGAGGAGCTGCAACAATGAATCAACCTGTTCTAGTAGAGCACAAAAACAACATCAAGACTTAGAAAAAGGGCATAAAAGGTTACTGTAGTGAAAGAGACTACTGTATGTGTTTGCTGAGAGTGTAATGTGTGTGTACAGGGTTGTCCTCAGTACTGGCCGGAGGAGGGAATGCTGAGATACGGCCCTGTACAGGTGGACTGTATATCCTGCTCTATGGACTGTGACGTCATCAGTCGTCTTTTCAGGATATGTAATCTGACCAGAGTGAGTTTCTCACACATCTCTGAAACTCATTGCTTTTAAGGAACAAAGCGCAGAGCCGTACATCTGTCTTGGTCGGAAGTGCATCATCATATTGACGTGTGTGTGTGTGTGTGTGTCCTAAGCCTCAGGAAGGTTACCTGATGGTCCGTCAGTTCCAGTACCTGGGATGGGCGGGGCATAGGGAAGTCCCCGCCTCCAAGCGCTCTTTCCTTAAATTGATCCTCCAGGTGGACAAATGGCAGGAGGAGTGTGAGGAGGGCGACGGACGGACTATTATACACTGCCTGTGAGTATAGATGTGCAGTGACCATCTGTCAGTCACGAGCACGTTTGTGATGTTAATGGCATCAAACCCTTAAAATGCTTCGACACAGTTAAGCTAATATTAGATTTACTCGCAATAAACATCACATGAACAGCAAACCATGACTGTCCTTTTACATGTCATGTTTATTTATGAAACACTTTCACTCTTTCAAAGAAGCTTTACAGGAAAAAAAATGTTAATAATAATGACTTAAATTCTTTAGCATACTTTGTAAAAGAGCACTTATTAGAGAAATAACATACTTAAAAATAATATACTTGTGTGTGAGTAAATGTTAAATGCTTCTGGACACTTAATTGCATGTTAATTGAAATTAAATAAAAATGTTTCAATTTATATTAAATACAATTAGCTGAACTTTAGAAGGTTTTTGACCCACTTATTTGCAATTTCTCTTGTCTTTGAAATATTGTCAAATGTACTGACAAACACCTCTGTTAACTCAAATATACTTTAATGTCATTTCTACACTGCAAAAAATGCTGTTCTTACGTAGAGTTTTTGTCTTGTTTCCAGTCCAAATATCTTAAAGTTCTTAAATCAAGAAGCATTTTCTTGACAAGTAAAAATTATTTTCTTGTTTTCAGAATAAATAAGTCAAAATGAAGTGAGACTTTCCTTAAAACAAGCAAAATAATCTTAATCCAAACTGAAAACAAGATTATAAAGCTTATTTTTGGTTTGATATAAGATTATTTTGCTTGTTTTAAGGAAAAACTCACTTCATTTTTACATTTATTCTGAAAACAAGAAAATAATTTTTACTTGTCAAGAAAATGCTTCTTGATTTAAGAACTTTAAGATATTTGGACTGGAAACTAGACAAAAACTCTATGTAAGATCAGCATTTTTTGCAGTGTATGGAAACTTTTTTATATTTGCAATGATGAAGTAGCAATTTAGTACATTTAAAATATATTAACTTTAAATATAATATCAAATAGCACACGAGTTCAAATTAATATCAAGTACTTCACATGTGCTTTAGTATGTTAAATAAGTGCACTTCTTCAAAGCATGACAAAAGATTATTAAAACAATGATTTAAAATGTACTTTAAAGTAAAACTTTAATTTGACATTATTACAAGAGTACACTTTTTAAAACATCAGTCATGAAATTGTCTCTCTTTAAGTGCACTTAAGTGGCCTTTATTTCATTAATATATTATTATCTGCAAGTACAAGTTCTGCTGAGATTTGAAGTACACTACAAGTGCACATTCAATACAATGAAGCACACTTGTTGTTCACAAGGGAATTCGCTGCTCTTGAGCAGGTTTCTCCATGAGAACTGACCCTGCGATCACTGCATCATGTGATGATAGTCTGGACAGAGGGAGTCATTGCACACACAGTGGTTCAGTGGTGCCGTATGGGAAAAACACCGTTTCTCATTGACATGTGTGTGTCTGCAGGAATGGAGGTGGCCGCAGTGGGATGTTCTGTGCCATCAGTATTGTGTGTGAAATGATCAAGCGGCAGAACGTTGTTGACGTCTTTCATGCTGTGAAGAGTCTGAGGAACAGCAAGCCCAACATGGTGGACAGTCCGGTATGAACGGCAGCTCTCGCACAGCACACTAACATCCACACGCAGTTTACCTCAGTCTCCAGTGTCTCCAAACCGTTGTACACTTTATTTGTTGACACGTTCTACACGTACTTACTCCAGTAATAACAGTAAATTATGTGTAATTAACTAACCCTAACCCTAGACTTAACTCTGTAGTAAGTACATGTAGTTCATTGATAGTACTCTAGTATTTGTGTAATTACACTGCAACTACATACCCTTCAAATAAAGTGTAACCTCCTTGTATTTTTGTCTTCTGTCCAGTAAGAATATCCTTTAAACAAGATTTACTTTTACTTGAGAAGCATTGTGTATGAAAAATATCTACCGCTGACAAATGATTTTTTTCTAGCTTTATGCAAACTTGTAACAAAATATTGTGGAAAATAAACTGAATTTAAAGGGTACCTATTATGCCCCCTTTTACAAGATGTAAAATAAGTCTCTGATGTCCCCAGAGTGTGTATGTGAATTAATTTTTTATAGCATGTTAAAATTGCCACTTTTTGGGGTTGAATGCGGGTTTCAGTGTGTGCCCTTTAAATGCAAATGAGCTGCTGCGCTCGGCCTAAGAGGGCGGAGCTTCAAGGAGTGTCAGGAGTCATTCAGGACGCACTATAATGTCAGAAACTGCGAATATATGCTGCAGGGAGATAGAACAGGTATAGTTTAGTTCACTTACGGTTATAACTTATATTGACTTCTTGTTTTTTATCCACTATATTAGTACAAGCCAGTTTACTGATGAGTTTTATAACGTTTATTGTACTTCACGCAAAATATGAAGCATTCGTTTTCACTCTAGATCTCTGTAAGAGCTTAATAAAACACAGTGCAAGTGTGCATTAAAATATTAACCATAAAATCTCTCTCTCTCTTGCATTATCATCAGCATACATAGTGAAGTACACAGAAACACTCGTTACAACTAACAGTAAACAAACATATACAGACCTTATGCCTTTTCAGCTGGTGCTTAATAAACTGGTAAACATTAAATCTGTAAATCAGCTCCGATGAACTGTAATAAATTGCTCTCACCTTCATTACTGCCGTATCAAGTATCGCTCCGGAGACTGTATGTTTTGTATTGTCCCTTTGTATTGACATTCGTTCACAAAGCAGTCCGGTGTGAAATGATTCACGCAGACAAACAAATTTTGGTAGAGTTGAGGGAGCATTTTCTTGGAAAACAAAATGAACCCATCTCGTCTTCAGCGGCTCAGATTTCAGGAGTAAATGGAGAGAGCTATGTGGATTAATCCATCCAGCTGCAGAACACCTGAAACACTTGAGACGTTCAGTCAGTGCAGCAATAGCAGACTGTACAACTGGCTGTGAACTCGCTCAGGGCGGTTCTGTGTTAAAACGGCAGTGTCTGTCAACATTCGTGGCTAATGTGATGCCACACTGCTAGCGATCTGGAAACGGCTTGTTCTGAGACACTGCTTATGATTTATGGGGATTAAAAAAAAAGGAGTGGTTGTATTTTTATCATTATAGGGTGGTTGTGTTCACACACTGCCAACACACATGCAAACACCATGCAAAAGTGAATTTTGCATAATAGGTCCCCTTTAAGGCACATCCTCTGAAAACACAAGTTTGCTCCTCAAGTCAATTTATTCTGAGTTTTTTTTTTTTTACTGGAATCAATAAAAATACTGATTAGGTAAAAATATTCAGTAACACTTTAGTTTAGGGTCCAATTCTCACTTTTAACTAGTTGCTTATTATCTTGCATATTGGCTGTTTATTAGTATTTATAAAGCACATATTAATGTCTTATTCTGCATGATCATATATTTTACATACCATAATCCTACCCAATTCCTAAACTTAACAACTACTTTACTAACTATTAATAAGCAGTAATTAGGAGCTTATTGAGGCAAAAGTCATAGATATTAGTGAGAATTGGACCCTAAACTGAAATGTGACCCAATATTCTTTGCAGTGTAATAACAAATACTTTTTAACAGAGACTAGCACTGAAATTCCACACAATAAATACAAATAAACATGTAATATTGAATAATAATCTAATTCAACGTGAGTCATTTGTATACAAGCACAAGTTTTATTTTTTTAAAAAGCAGAGAAAGAAATTTTGGCCACACTTTACAATAAGGTCTCATTCGTTACAGTATTTATTAATCTTTGTTAATGTTAGTTAATAAAAATACAGTCCTTCATGTAAGTTCACAGTGCATTAACTAATGTTAATAAATTATAATAATGTATTAGTAAATGCTGAAATGAACATTTTAACTAAAATGAGTAAATGCTGTAGACGTATTGTTAGTTAACGAATGTTTACGAATGAAAGCTTATTGTAAAGTGTTACCAAATTCTTATCTATTTTATTCTCATTTTTTATTTATTGTATTTCCAAATTCATGTTTTTGTGTTAGTTGTCTATCTAGAGTAAGATAATAAACCGTAAACAGGACTGACGGAGAGAGAGTCGCTCCATCAGATGTTTTTCGGGGCTTCACAGTTCATGATAAGCTGTTGTGGTCTCAAACATCTCACCACATCCTCTGTAAATTTATAAAGTGATGTTCATACAAGAGCCAGTGTTTCTATCAGGCTCATATTAGTCCTAATATTTTGTTCTGTCGTGTGACAGTGAAGCTCATGATTTCCATTGTGCTTTGCAGGAGCAGTACCGTTTCTGCTACGATCTGGCGCTGGAGTACATCGAGACGTCGTAATGAAGACTCGTCTCCGCACGCGCTCGGCTTCTTTACCGGTCAATCAAACGGGCTGTGACTGCCGTGTAAATGTCTGTGCATCCGTGTCCATTTTCATGGGATTCAAGTGCCGGCCACCCGGTCGAGTTCATGTATTTTTGTTTTTTTATATATTCGTTTTTTTACAGCCATTTGAAACACTAAGGCCGAGCTGTTGCATGCTGAAGACGTGTGTCTGTCACTGTTCCTGTTCATAACATGTATAGCTGTACTCGTGTAGATGGACGTCGTGTTGAAAGGGAAGCAAACTCTGATCAGGAGCATGAGAACTGCTCTGCGCTCTAATGGCTGGCTTATTATGTTTCTTCTTTTCGTTTTTGGTAGCAGATGATGACCATAAGCCAAAGACTTGTGTAAATATGTCTATAGGGATGAAGCACATTGTTTGTATTTATTGTTTACTTACATTTTTGAAAGCTCAAAACAATCATTATCATTCCCTGTTTAGCCTGGATTTCCACTGCAAACACTCTTTGTATGAGACGGATTTAAGTAGTGTTATTTTTGGTTGTATTTGAAAAGTGTATTTTTCCTTTTTATTTGAAATCTTTTACGTGTTATAGTGATTTGTTTTACGTAACGATTGTGATTTTTTTTTTTTTTTTTTCATTTTCTGAGGAGATCTCCAAGAGAGAAAAGAGAAGAGCTCTATTTTTTCTGATGTTTTCACATTTGTATTGTGCTGGAAATGAAAAAACAAACAAACAATGAAGTGTATGCATTAAAAATATATACAGTATTAGACTCTAGTGTATTTAGGATCAAAGCCAATTTAAGAAGAAAGTTGCAGCCAGTATTGATTCTGATCAGACATTTTATAGAAAACAAAACAACAACAACAAAAAAATCATCATGTGAAATAAGTTATGTATTTTTTGTCTGTAGTTGTTGGCTTCATGGCTGTAATACAATGTCAAATAGTACAAATACTTTGAATAAAAAAAGATATGTGAAAGAATGTGTTTCGTCTGATTTGAAACTGAACCCTTTAAAACGTGGTTTGTTGAAATTAATGTGGAGAATTTTTCCACAATATTGCTATAATAAATGGTCATTTTGACAGTAATAGACTGTAAAATGCTACAGTAATTGGTTAAGAGTAAGTTCCATTACTACTGTAAATCTACAATAGATCTAACCTGTGATTTAACAGTAAAATATTGTTAAATGTACCAAACAACCCGTTATAATTTACAGAGAAAAAACATAAACTTCCCTGTGTGACACTTTAATAATTATGTTTCTTCTTATTTGTTTGCTATCGGTTATGTACATTAGGGTTTTATGTCTTATGTTATTTTCGTGTGTGTTCATCTTCAGTGTTTGCCTCAGCTTGAGCTTGTGATGATCTTTGATCGTGTTTTTCTCTTTACCATCAGTGTTAATATGGTATAAGTACAGCGTGGCTTTGCTAATTCAGTAGAAAAGGGCTGTGTTGGATTTACCAGTTTAAAATGTGTATTTTTTTTTTAAATGACAGTTTTGAATGGTAGCATCTACAGGTATATGTTCAGCGTATTTTTACAGTTTTTCAGGCAACCACACCTGCCAGTTTTTTTGTTTGTTTTTTTTTTTTCTGTAAAAACTTCAGGATTTTTTTTTTTTTTTTACAGTGTAGTTATTTTTTGTGTAATGACACAGTGGTGTTGGATTGACAATAGTTTGGGTGATTTGGATCCCTGTTTGTTTCGGCTTAGCTTTGGCCCTGATGTCATGAAGTCAGGCAGAGGATGTGGGATTTGTGTATGTCATAGTATTTTTGCAGAATACCCGGTGCAGCTTTGCTTAACAATGCGTTGAGTTGTGGTCTTCGAGCTGAAGGTGGCTTCCTGTCCTCCTCCGCTGTGCAGGATGCCTCACAGCCTCGCTCTCAGTCTGCACCTCTGAGCTCAGGGGCATCTGGAGGGCCAAAGGGCATTAGGATCTCCTCCAGCTTCCAGCCCGCCGTTCTCCCGCTCACTGGAGGTTTTATGGACGAAGCCTCGGCTCTCAGCCTGTCCAGAGCTCTAGAAGCATCTCCTCGTGAACACAGCAGAAGATGGCTACGACACTGCATGAATTCACAAAGTTTGTGGATCCTAAAACTTTCCCCCGAGTGCTTCAGATCCAGTCAGGATTTTACTATCAAGGTAAGCGCAAGACGGACAATATCTGCTCTGAATTCAACTGCTCCTCGCTGTCGAATAACAGTTGTAATTATGCATTTTGGATGTTGTAATATCGTTAGAATATTACCGTCTCACTTATTGGCCTAGGTGGTGCTTTTCCACCGAGAAACAAACTAAACTGTTGAAATGTTGAAAATTGTCTTTTAATAATTGATAAGTTTGCTGCTTTTTTAAACAAATACTTTTTTTATAAAAGACAAAATTGCGTAAATCCTGTTACGCAATTTGGCTTTGAGGACGAGCATGTTTTTACAATATCAGCTTTGGCACTGCATAAAATTTCTTGAAAGTGTGTATGTATATATATATATATATATATATATGTTTTAATGACAATGACATCCATACTTTTTTTCAGTCTCTTTATTATGGTACAAACAGAAAATACAGGAAATGTGTACACAAAGTGTAAAAAAATAAAAAAAAAATCTGAATAAAATTTTAATCTTTAAGCAAAAGTCAGTATTTAGTGTGACCTCCTGTAACATGTCTTCTGAACTTACATTTTCTCAAAGAAGAAGCAACTTCTTATGTTTTGAAAGTTTTCTTGGCCTTCCAGTCCTCCATTAATGTTTGAGAGAGCCGGTTCCTGCTCAAGTGTCAGGGGAGGTCACTACATACTTGCCACTTTAGCATATAAAAACTGATTTTTTTTTATTTTTTTTTTTCCTGTTTTTTAACACTGCATGCAAATTTACTGTATTTTCTGGTTATGTTCTAATAAAGAGACTGAGAAATAATTATGTATGGTTGTTATATCATTGCTAAAACAACATATAATGGTGGCCTAAGACTTTTACACAGTACTGTACTGTACTGTACTGTATGTATATATATATAGATATAGATATATAATATAAACAAACAAAAAAAAGCCACAAAACTATCATTTTTAAATGATTGAGCAGCAATTCAAACTAGCAAGTAAAACGAATATGACTGAAATTGTCAGTTGAAGAAACAAAGTTTATTTTCAAACCACATGATTATCAAGAGCGGAAACCAACTTCTGTCTGATCTTTTTCTAGCTCTATAATATGATGTCATTAACTGCATACATCATTTCAGCATTTTTAACTGCTCAAAATGGCACTTCTCTCCAGTATTGTGTTATAGTTTTACTGCATTCAGATGGCCCTGGAACACTGAAAGGTTTGGATGTATTTTAATGTGAGTCTCTTTCAGGCTGCGTGTATGAGATGTTTGGAAGAGAGTGCTCTCTTGCGACTGGAGATCTGCTGAAAGTCATTGACTTCGCCATCACCAGATTCACTGCGCAGAGCTCCAACAACATTGAGATCGACATCCCAGTGGAGTATCCAGGTACCCGAGACACCAGACTGAGTTTATAGAGTATTCTTAAACTAAACCCATCTCATCATGCCAGCTTTACTTCTTTCTTTTTATATACAGATATTTTAAAATCTGTTGAAAGTTCAATTTTATTGTCATGCCACAAAATTATTTGTATCTTTGATTTGCAAGCGATCTGGTTATTGTTGTTAAGCGGCAGAAGAAAACTAAACTCTACAGATCAGCTGCTTTACACTGAAAATCTGTCAAATTCAGTTGCAGTTTTGCTTAGTTTTTATTAATATCTCAAAAGTCTGTATAAACCTTTAATTTATCCCCGTGTCATCAGCTGAAAATTTGTACATGCTTTTATTTTGTCTATGAATTAACTTCAAAATGACTCTCAATTCTGATGATGATTCTCAATTCTCAACACAATTTCATTGATTCTTTTTTGAATAAAAATGTTTAAAATTAATTATTTCAAAAATATTTTATTCTAAAACACCAAAAACAGCCATACATCAAATGCAAATACATAAAAAAACATAGACTAACACCTAAAAAATAAAACTGTAGAGTATGCGTGTTACTTTCAGTCGTGTCAGATGTCGGCTTTCCATTTTGTTCAGTCTTTGTGGGTCCAATTGATGTAAATGGAGGAAGTCATGTCGCAAATTTCCCCGTCTGCTCAGCCATTATAATCTGTTTGTTTGTCTGTTTTTTACATTTTGATGAATGTTTTGAGTAAATTTGTCACAGCTGAATTATACAACTAAATTAGAGAAGCTGGTGAAATTATGATTTTCCTACCTCAATTTCCTGCATCCTTTTTGTTTGTACGCAACATCTACTGTAACCTCCGGCAGGTCGTGCTCATGTATGATAGTGATTTTACCCCTGTAAGTGGTTGAACTGACAGTAATACAACTTACTTCATGTTACAACCATCCCATTTCTTAAGACCCGGCTGTTCTTATTGCACTGAGAATATCATTCCTCCAGCGAAGAACAATGAATGTTTTTCTATGTCTCTTGGTGATAAGTGTCGCTCACTTCTGGACAGTGTGTAGATCTGGTGTAGAAGTCAGAGAAAGTGTGATAGTGTTCTCTACACAAACCTGGTGTGATCAGCGGGAACACATGCTGACTTCTTAGGCTCATTAAAGGCCAAACGCTGCTGTGTTATCAGTTATTTGCAGAGGTTTGATCCTACTGATGATATAAAATGCAAACGTGGTCTGTGAAGGTCAGCTGCTCATCTCATGCTCATCTTGAATAGCTTTACATGACGATCCTAGCCGAATGTGTTGAAGCGCTGGGCAGGATAAGAGGACGAAAACCTCCGTCTTGATTTGAGTTAGGGTTAGAGGCATGTAACTAGTAATTTGTAAAAAAAAAAAAAAAAAAGTGTTTTTCTTTTCAGTCATGCAAGTGTAGCTCTTATATCTTTAAATGGGGAAACATTAAATTCTGTTAAAGCCGAAAATAAGTGTATGATAAACAACTTATGAGTTATACTCCACATTTTCTATGCTGTCACCAATTTTAGTCTTGTAATGGCTGAATTTTGGCTTTGTACTCTGCATGACAGGTTTGTTCAAACTGGTGTCTGACAGCCAGCCGTACCGAAGCATAGAAGAAATAGCGGTCTCGCTGAAGATCGGCTCCCATCGCCTGGGCCAGCCCGTGTTCCTCAGCGGTCTGGAGATTCAGCTGCCGCAGGGCGTCATACGGGAGCGAGACAGCTTCAGAATCACTGCCGTCACCCACGAGCTCAACGCTGGACGTGTGCAGTGCGAGCTGCTTCACAGAGAGCCCCGGTTCTGCTTCAGCCTGAGCTTCTCCCAGCAAGGCCACTTTACAGAGTGCGAGGACGACCAGTTCTATTCCCTGAAAGAGATCGCGGAGTGGAAAATCTCCAAAGGCAGAAAGAGGACTGTAACCGAGGTCAAAGCTCCGGCCAAGAAGGACTTCTTGTTTTCCAGTTTGTTGGAGAATGTATCTGGAGAGCTGACACTGACTCCCGTGTATGAACTAAAGGCTGTTTCAAGCCGTGAGTATGACATTAGTTTCATATACTAAGTCTTGTTTACAGAGAAATCTAACAAAATTGAATGAGCTTTATGCTTAAAATGAAAAACACTATTTTCCAATGTCATTAGGAAGAAAAAATTTGTTTATTTTTCTTTCATTTTTACTATAAATCTCTGAAAACAAGAGATAATATAATGTCTGTTTTACTTCTCAAGTCAGTTTATATTGTCATTTAGAACCTGAATTCACCAAGTGCAACATGTTCAACATCTTTGTTGATCCTGGAACAACATTACAGTCAACCAATCAGGGCTGTTTCCCGTACAGCGACGTAACTCGCTGCTAAATAACTTCTTTAAATGAATCTGTTTGAGACTGAATTAATGGTAGATTTTTTGCTATAAGTTATGGACATGGCATCTGAGAACTAATACTCAATCACAGTCTCATTCGGGAAATACCAAATCGTTGAACTATGTTAGTAACGATGAAACTTGCGATGTTAGTTGGCTAACGATGATTTTGGGAAATGCACCCCAGATTTGAGGGACAGTTCAAGTTTACAGTTTTTGTCAAGTTTAGGCTTACAACCAGGGTTAGGTGCTTCTACATCAGGGTTATTCACCTATCATTTCCCTCTGATTTTAGGGAGAAGTTATGTGTAGGGTAAGGTTTAGGGGTAGGGATATGTTTAGGATTAAACATTTGGACAGGAATGTTTTTCCAGGATCAACTAAATATGTTGACCCAGGGCGTGCGTGTTCACACTTGGACGGTTTGGTTGGATTAAAACAAACTCTGGTGCAATTGCTCTGTTAGTGCGGTTCATTTGAATAAGTGTGAAAGCTGCCATCCGAACAAGCGGAAAGATTGGTCTCGATCTGTTTCCAAATAAACTCTGGTGTGGTTTGACTGAAATATGAGTGCAACACGGACCAAAGACATCTAAAACCAAAATCATTTCACAAGTACACATGTACATAAAATCAGATATAGTGTGCTTATTTAGCGTGTTTTGACTCCTTTACACATTTTCAGCTGGTAAAAATACCATCATATGTTCACACATACAACGAGCACATTTAGTCCAGCAACAACATTATTTTGGATGCTCGGAAAGTCCCGTTGCAAAATATGTCTTAAAAGCTGTTTTTTGAGGGGGGGGGGACTGTAGATTTGGTCTTAAAAATGACGGTCTGAATGTTAAGTGAATCAGAACTAAATCTTTTTCTGTTTTGGTCCGGACCAAAAGAACCAAGAGAACCGAACTACAAGTGTGAACACACCCTTAGAAATGAATAGGGTTAGTGTTAGGGTTCAATGTTTTTGCTGTTTGATTATGGAAGATGAATAAAAAAAGACTTGCTGGGAAAATTTTTCTTTGTAAAAAAAAATGTTTACAAATGGATTCAAAAATCATCATATTCAATTCAGTTAACATATGTAAGCTTTTAGGTAGTTGGCTTACACAAAAAATCCATTCTGCTCATGTCTCACGAATAAAGCCTGTGTGTGTGTGTGTGTGTGTGTGTGTGTGTGTGTTCTGTTCCACACTCCTTTAAACTTAGACTCTTTCTTCCCACAGTCAGCGAGAAAATTCTGCTCATCCCATCAAATTTGGATGTGGAGGTAGTGGATGTGACAGAACAGTCTGATTGCGACTCCTTTGTACAGCCTCTCTCTCTTTTGGATGTTTTTAAGAGGCCTCCAGAGTTTTTTCCTGTGATGGCCAAGCTGTCAAATGAAAGGCATTTCAAGCTTTCGCCGGAGCTGGAGTCCCTTTTCGATTCCAATCAGGTGATCATTCATCATGCTTTTTATGCCAAACGAATCCTGGCCTCGGAAACATGCCGTGAATCAACGAGACACTTTCTTATTCCCGAATCCTATAACGGACGCTTCAAGCGTCGGCCACGGCAGTTCCCCACCGCCTACGACCTGGAGCGGGCACGTAGTGAGACCGAACAGATACGCGTGGTCGCCACCAGAGAGTTTGAGTCGGTGTACAACAGGCTTGCTTCTGTTCAGGCTGGAGATGAGTTTATAGTGACAAAAGGCAAAAGCTGTGTGGTTTCACGCAATGGGACCGAGAAGGCAACTGATGCTTTTGAGTGTCTGAAAGTCACAGAGAAAAGCCACGGGACCGAGGTGAAGGAGCCTGTGTGCCTCCCCATGTGTTTGGAGGGGGGATTCATGGAGCTTGTCAAAGACAAGCGGCAATATACCATTGCGGAAATATGCCGATGGTTCCCGCTGCCCTTCAACGTCAAAGTGTCTGTGCGCGACCTCTCTTTGAAGGTGGACGTTTTGGCTGGAGTGCCTGGTCTGCGCATTGAGGAGGAGATCTCGGACCCTTGCCTCCTCGTTTCAAACAATGAGCTCTCAGAGTTCAGGGAGGTGCCAGTAAATCGTACAGACTTGATCCTTAGCATAAAACAACACTGGGCTGGCGAAAAGCCAAAATATAGTGCAAAGTCAGCCATAGAGGAGATCTCAGAGGACTGCTACTACACACTGAGGAGGTACGCTGTCGCTACTGTTACACCACCTCCACGGCCTCCGAAAAAACCCAAACAACCTCCACCGCGACCCCCCAAGATGCTGTCATCCAGATCTGAGAGCGCAAACAGTGAGAACTCCAGCTGCTCTCCAAAGGTAAACTACGTATTTTATTGCTTTTGGTGTTATGGGCTTCATGTTCAAATCGCAGCCTTAAGATCCATGTCACATTTACCTTCGCCTGGAAGGTATGTGAGAATTTCATCCCTATGTGATTTCTATGTGAGGTTCAAGTTTGGTGAACTATGGCACCAAAAATTGCTGCAGCAACCAATCCCTGACAGCCACATAGTGTTGGCCCAGATCCGGCCCACATCTGGTCCACATGTAATCCATGTGTACCAGAAGTGGGCCGGATCTGGGCCAACACTACACTATGTTGCTGTCTGGGAATAGCAAACCTCTTGGTTTGGCAGTGAGCTCTGTGTGGAAAAATATTTGTAATTTAGCAACAAAGCACAACTGAAGATCCACAATGGACGAGGATCATTATAAAATGATCCATAAAAAAGTTGATTCATTGTACATCCTGTCTCGCTTTCTTTCGTCTGGTATTTCACTGTAAATGTGACCACACCTTTGGACAGCACACGCACAAACCATTCACAGACATCTGATGCATACTGCATACAAACACTGCCCCAGCTGACTGAAAACACCCGTTCCAATCTGATGGCTTTCTACAACGAAGGGTTTCATCAGTCTGCTTTATGATGAACTAGTCACTGGATTTGAAAGTAGTTCTTGGATTTGCCAAAGTCTGTGGCTTCACGTGTTTGAAAGAATATTCAGAGTTTTGTTTAAAGCCCTTAGAATCAAGTAGCCAAATGAAATATATTGGTGGCATGTGTTTCTTACGCCAATAATCAAACTTCAGGCCAAATGAGACTCAAACGAAGCCTAGTGCAGTAGTTCCATTCATAGGCTCTTGTAAGTAAAAAATACTGAAGCATTAACATGCTAAAATACATGTTAAACTTACCCATGTTACACTGTAAACCCTAATGCTTAAAATAATGAATTGGTTTAAGTAGGGCAAACTTAAATTAAACAAATTAGTCCAATCAACTTTTATGAGTATTTAGAACTTTCTTTTTCTTTTGAGTTCACAAAACTGACACATTTGAATCTGAATTGTTTCATTGTTTTGAGTTCTATGAACTTGTTTCTTTTAATTTAGACTTAAATTTACTTGAAACTGGGCTATTTCCCAGCATGCTTTGTCATGGCACTCGAAAGGGAGAGTAAATGTTAAAATTAAATTAATGTTTTTTGTGCAAGATCTTTTTTTCTATGCTATGCTAATGGTATCAAAACATTATGTTACCAAATAGCATTTGCTAAATTAGTTATAGCTAGCTAAATCAAAACCCAGTGTTACTCACATGAGAAGCGGGATCAGAGCAGTTTTCAGGCCTTCCCTCTCAGCTCTCTCCAGCGCTGGAAAGCTTTTCTAATATAAACCGGGTCCTGAAGAGCTTGCCCAGTCATAAACCTTCATTCCAGTGATATTCTTTTGAGCTGTTTTGTATTGTGTCCCATTTCTCATTCTGCAGTTTTTTATTTTTTCTTCTTATTTTCAAATCTCCCTCTTGCTCGTTCTCTCTCCTCGACCGTCATACACCCCCTGATGCTGATTGGTTACACGTTTGTTGTTGGACTCGAAGTTTTACTTAAAATCCCCCTTTAACTGTAACTGATTACCTCAATTTTTTTGAGTTTTGCCAACATATTCGGGTTTATAGTGTGTGGGTAATGAGTTACACTGCAGAAATGACTTTTTAAATTGTATGTAGAATATAAGTGTGTTTTGTCTTGTACACCGGCAGATATTTTTTATAATTTGAATTAAAAAAAAAAAAACAACAACAAAAAAAAAAAGGCCAATGCACAATACATGGATATTGGATAATGGATAATATTTTAATAAAGTCCATCCTAATTATCACTATAATCACATTAATTGCTTAAGACACCCACAATGATGAAGTAAACCTACATCACAGAGTAATCAGTAATGCTAATAACATCTTGTGGTATGGGTCTTAACTTTTGTGTTAAAAAGCAAAACTATAAACACAAAGACTAAAAATGAAAACATGACCATTATACAGTATCTGATGTTAATTTACGAAGGTATTAATTTGACAAGATAAAACCAGGTTTATGAAAAATAAGATGTCACACTTAATTTATTAAATTTATTCCGCATATAGTAAAAAAACATCCAAAGAATTATATCCAGAAACGATCTGTGAACACTCTTCACCTCATCATCAAAATGTTTGCTTATTATCCAAATAAACAAGCTGATGTAAAACACATAAGAACACAAACACACTGTCTTTCAGGCTGTAGATAGAAAGGCTGTTGAATAAAGAACATTTTATTATATTAAAAATTATTATTGAAAATAATTTTAATGGTTGGCCTACAAAAAGACATGATGGCTGAACAGCTCAATTCTTATTTCTATTGTCTTGTTGAAATAGTCCACCAGGAGGCACTTTACACTCCTACAGGTACTTCCTGTATGGTTTTATAAGTGATATTTTCTGTATTATCACTGCACACCTCACTGGTGAAAGGGCTTTCCCTGCAGCCATTCAGGTTATTTATTGCTCTGCATATAAAATAGTGAAATTTGCATTATTATATTCAGCTTGGGTGTTTTATATATGTAAAGAGCTCTCTAAAAATATTCTGAATTATTGGATTTTTCACATTTTGTCTAAATTTTACACTCATAGACATTGTAAATGAAGGAGACAAAAAAGGGATAGAAAGATGTAGCAGAGACCCTTTGTTACAAACTGAATAAAACTGAGTGTTGCATTTTAAGCCTGACCTAAAATTATACATGTATTCATACCATAATAATGCACTGACATAATTTATATACTGCTGTGATGCTTACATAGCATATATGGTCACACTTTAGATTAGGGTTTAGTTCTCACTATTAACTACGACTTTTGCCTCAATAAACTCCTAATTACTGCTTATTAATAGTTAGTAAAGTAGTTGTTAAGTTTAGGAATTGGGTAGGATTATGGGATGTAGAATATGATCATGCAGAATAAGGCATTCATATGTGCTTTACAAGCATATGCAAGATATAAACAACTAGTTCATAGTGAGAATTGAACCCTAAACTAAAATGCTACCATATATATATTTATATTTATATAACAATAGGATTGTTAAAATGTTCAAAACTCTTAGATCATTCATTCAAAATCTGCTGTTTGATGATCTGTTTGTCAATGATTTGTACTAGGAGTGTTGAAGAACTGTTTACTTGTGAAAATAATGCTGTATTACAACATTTATATTCACGGTAACACTTTATAATAATGGTCCTCCATTAATAAGTAACTATGCAGGACTAATGAGTAGCACTACATTAACACTTCAGCTAGTGCTATTAACTAATATAGAAACAAGCTTAACTAATCAGTAAGTAATATCAAATTTAGAAGATAGTTCCTTATTAGCTAATCAGTAATTAGAGAATGAGATTGGCATCATTAAGAACTAATAGGTAACTATGACAAATTACTAATTAATTACTAATCACAACATTAAAGTGTCTGAGATGTGAGCAATTGTCTTTCAACATGGTCATAAAACGCATCATTAATTACTCAAGTGTTCCCTAGTCACTATGCAGGAACCACCAGTGATCTGGACCATTATTTAAAAGTGAAAAAGATGTTTTATGGTCCTGATCTGAGTAATTAATGATGCATTTTATGACTATATTCAGAGTAAAAATGATGACTGATTACGTCTCAGACACACGATAATGTTCTTTACAGTTTGTCCGTTAGTTAATAGTTATTAATGATGGTACTAATTAATGTAGTACTACTCATTAGTCCTGCATAGTTACTTATTAATGACGGACCATATTCCCTTATTATTTACATCATGTCATTTCCTAATGTTCTGTCATCCCTGTAACAGAGTCTTTGTGTTGAACCTTTTAAACAAGATGACTTCATGCAATGCAGTGACTCAAAAAATGGAAATGACAAAAAGATTCCCAGTAGTCCAGACACATTTCCAAAGCCTATCCTGCAGAAAGGTAGGAACATTCAGCAGCTTCCTCTTTAGTTTATCAGCATATGTTAAATGTGAAGTGTGTAACGTCTGCGACTCTAGCCTCACCAGCTGGAACCGCAAAAATAATGACTTTTCTCAAACAGGTGTCCTGAACACTTGCTTTATCTGCCATTGCTATTGGTTGAGTCAGCTGTGACGGCTGACAAACAAACCTACTAGTTGCTTCTTTTATAATTAGCTCTACATATTTAGGTTGAACATGAGGAGGTATTTTAACACGCTTCACCTTTAACCCACTGTGTTTTAAGGCTTGTGTGTCCTTGTGTCCTCACCTAAACTTTGTGTGGGCGTTGATTCCCCCTCAGCTCTCGCCAAGGGCCGAAGTCTGGACGACATATCCATCGGAAAAAACGAAGATGACGACACTGATGTTCACGATTATGAATATATAGACGAGGATCAGCTTGACAACATAAGAAAGGCGTACAACGAACAGCATATCAACATTGGCGTGAAAGGAAAGCCGAGTAACACAATATAAGTATGCTATGGAAACACGACATGGTGCAACAAACAAAGAGTTCACTATGTTCAAAGTCACTGACCAAGGCTTATTTATTTAATAATCACAAATATACATTATTATAAAAATGATGGGATGCGAATAATTTATTAGGGTTAAGGTCTTTCAACGTTTTCAAATCCCATTGCAGAAATGATTTTTGGATTGCTTTTCTTAAATGGATTCATGCTTCGAGTAAACAGGTTAAAGTACATTAGTTCAGAAGCACCTTTGTTTGGTCAGTTGATGGTCTCCCTATGACAGGCTGGATATTACTTAACAAATTCTTTAAAAGCAGAATTGTTCTGAAGAGTTTAGCTGTGTATCATGTCAGAAAAGCGACTCATAAATCATAAATGATTAAAACAATGTCTATCTTTCTGCACATACAAACACTGCAAACGGCTGGGCTTCAGTACAGTTCAGTATTTGGACTGTAGATGTGAGATATACAGAAAATGATTTCTCTTTTTAAAGGTGGTTCTGCAAGCACCCGTTCTCACTCATGGCGTCTGACACTGCCTGCATGTCCAAGACAAACACACGTCACGGATACCAAACGCTTCCTTTAGCGTCTGTTTACCGACGCAAGGGCAAGCTGTTTTAACCTGAGGTCACATCTGTGTGTCAGCTAAATAGTATTATTACATTTCAATGACATGATGAATTACATTTATTGGCAAAGTCTTTTTATCGTGAACGGTTTAGAGGTTTCCAGCATAATGCCGTTGTATTTCTCCAGGCTGCAGATGTACATACTGAGAACGGGTTGTGGATCGTGTTGTGTACTTTATTTGCCCATTCATTTGTTTTGTTTTTTTTATGTACGCCAGTGGAATAACTGGAATGTTTAGTATTATTGTTAACATAAGGTTAGATTTATCACAGTTTTTTGTATATTCTTGTACAGTCTTGTTATATAAAGCCATATAAATGAAAGTGGTTGTATTTTTCAAGTTTTTCCACAGTATTCCACATGTTTTTGTGCATTTTGTCTGGTTTACTGTGAATAAATGAGATGGAAAGGAGCAGTGTTGGATTTTATTTATCTTTTTATTAGTTAAAGATGCGAACGGCACATGTTTACACTGGTGGTCATGGAATTAATTAAAACGGGTCTGTTTTTAGCCCGTTTTTATATCTGTTGGAGACTGTGAACTGCGTCAGCAGCTGGTGGCCATCTCGGTCAGGATTGACATCAGACTGGTACCAGGGAACTTGGGGTCGAGAACGAGGTCATGGAGAAGGGCTTGACCTTTCTCCCGAGCCTGAGCTGAACACATAGCACTGCGCCAGAGACTCACCAGCGAACCGCCTGTTCAAAACACAATTCATCATCACAGATGTTCTCATTTCTATTATAAATAAAATATTTTTTAAAAATTAACTTATCCTTGTAATCACTTTCATTCTGAACTTTCATTGTATGAACAAAAAACAATGAGGCGTTTTTCAGAATGAAAAGGTGAGATGACAGGGTTAACCTTACTTAATAAGCAGTAATTAGGAGTTTATTGAGGCAAAAGTTAATAGTGAGAATTGGACCCTAAACTAAAGTGTGACCCAATTTTCATTTTACTCAAATTGTTTAATGGATAAAAAATGAATGTATGCATTTTCCCTGGTGGTCTCCAACGTTTGGACCCCTGCTGTATAACCGCTCTCCCACCCTCTAATATCCTTACCAAGCAGTTTATTCACACTGCTCATCCAGCCGAAAACATAAAGTGTGTGGTTCTCCTCAGCACTGAGATCGGCGATGTTGGGCGGGCTGTCGGACTCCTGCAGAACCCGGCTCGGCAAGGGAGCCATGAACTTCTCTGACCTCTCGATGCTGGCGTGGAAACGAGCAGCTGCTACATATGCTGCCGAGCTGAGCCAGCTCAGTCCAAAGCGAACCTCGGGAGAGGAGTACAGCTTCTGCCTGCAGCCATGATAAAAGAGGCCTTAAAACTAGTTTAGTTCAAACAGAAGGCACCTGCCAAATTGAAGCTGGAAGTGCATCAACACGTATTTGGTTTAGAGATGTCATGGTGACACGATGTCATGTGAATGTGTAACGAAGCATATATGGACCTTTCACTGCAGGCGACGGAGGCGATTTGTAGAGATTCCTCCTCTGCTGCCCACATCAGTCCCAGAATCTGATCCTTCTTGTTAAAATCAGTGTCCTCAGATTCACTGATCTGCTGCAGAGACTACAGAGGAACACAGACAAGAGCAACGGTTAGTGCTTGATGATATGTTGTTACCCGCACAGGTCTCAACAAGCTTCTGTACGAAGACGTTAACATGGTCAGTATCACAAATTTGTAAGTCACTTTAGGAAAAAGAAACATCTGCTAACTGAACATATGTGAATATTTTTTTGCATCCAGAGTGACAGAAGCTGAACAATGACACCTGGAAAAATGTTTGCCATTTGGCCATGGCATCAGGGTGTTTGGTGGAGCAGTCTGTGTAGCTGGAGCAGTAATCCTGAGGCATCTCCGCTGGAACCTGAATGTGCACCTGAACCTCACCCTTCCCAACCACACCTGTCTGAACTGCTGCCAGGAACGGAAGCACGGACAGATAGTAGTTTATACCTGCAGAGAGTGAAAGAGACAAAATGAGAAAATACAGGACAGATTTTAGAAAAGGTAGCTTTGACTTTATGTCCATCTAGTGGTGCAAATGTAGAGCTGCACTTACATCCATACCAGCTGAGAGGAGAGATGCAAACCGGTTCTGAACTTTCCAATCCACAAGTGCTGGTAGTGGCAGGGCTTGGGTCAATCAACCGGCCTACAATGTAGATTGAAACTTAAGTCCTTTTTTTTTATATTAGTGTGCTAACATACTGAACTGAGCTCAATCTCCTTTCCTCAGCAATTCAGTTCCTCACCAAACTGTCATCCAACAGTCTTTATGGACCTTGCTTTTCAACTGGGGCACCATCAGAAAAGGGTTTTACAGATGAGCCCAAGCCTCCGTTACTAACTCTGAAACGTCACTTTAAAACCAACAACGAAGGAACGCCGAGTTGCGTTGAGTTTGTATCACTTCGCTTGCAGCATTTCTCACAGCGAGTGTCATGGCGGACAAACAAACCACAATTATTTTACAAATACCACAGAATGTGGTTTTAAGAGTTTTTAGGCGAAAATTTAGTTGCTGTTCTCGGCGGGTACACGAGCGCTGAACGGCCGCTGACGACCCGGAGCTCACATCTCCCAAAGCGTCTAAATAAATTGTCAAATAGGCGCTGTTTATATAAACGTTGCATTTTTGAGGTGTAAATAACTACATTCTCGCCTGAAAAACTCTTACAACTGCATTCCATGACACAATAACATTAGTATTCGTAAAGAGCTGTAGTGTAGCCATGACACTTGCCGCAGCATCGGAGTGATATAAATGGTGTAGGTGTACCTCATAACTGGAACATTTGTCTAATTTGATTCAGATACTAAACAAAAGACACTGTTTAGGTTCAAACAACTCACTAGTCACACAGGGCTTATTTCCTATCGTTCTTTCGCAGTGGTAAATTGATCATACCTGATTTGAGTTTCCAGCCCAGCTGCAGAGGAAGACTCCACAGAGGATTCTCCTTTTCTCCAGGGCCCATGGAGCTCATGTAGGGATCTGTAGAATTGATCAGCAGCTTGTACAAAGCCATCCTCTGCAAGTAGTCCCATGGATTTACCTGGATCACCCCGTCGACTGTGGGCAGCTGGGAGAGCTCGCTTGGGGCTTTCTCCCACTGAATAGGAAGTCCATTCTCAGTCACTACTGCTGCCTGGCCGAGCACAGCCAACACGACTACAGCTCCCACGGTTCTGATGAAATCCATATCTAGTTGGGAATCTAGCTGGACTGCCGAAGTCCTGTGGTCAGCACAGGGGCTTTAAGCTAAGAGCAAACACAGGACTTTGGTCCCAAATGGAAACAGGACCAAATGAGTGTGTGGGTGGGGACTGATGCATACAAGAAATTTTACATTTTGATGAACACAAACATTTTCATAATACTGTACACTTTGAGGTACACTTGTCACTCGAAGGGTACTAATTTGTACATTCACGCATTTGGCAGACATTTTTATCCAAAGTGACTTGCATCAAATTAAACATTTTATCAGTTGATGCATTCCCTAGGAATCAGACCCATGGCCATAATATGTACCCTTTAGGGGTAAATTCAATACAATACAAAGTATGTGCTATACTATTATATAGAGTAACTGTCATATCTTGTTCATAAGAAAAGAAAATCGATTTCTTACATAACGTATTACTTGAAAGAGCAGTGAGCAACTTGTGTAACGTTTAACTTGACGCGATATGGTCAGTGTCATCTAGTGTATTTGCATAGTGTGACATAACGGTTTCACATCTGTTTCCCCAGGTGTCACTGAGGATAACCAAACATTTATAGGTGCATGTTGTATAGAGAGAGAGAGAGAGAGAGAGGGAGAGGGAGAGAGAGAGAGAGAGAGAGGGAGGGGGGGGTCTAAAAATGATTGCAACCTTTGGCTTTAAACCGGCACTTGGTGACTGAAAAGATACATTGAACATTTTATGTCTGTTAAAAATGGACAATATTTCACCTTAGATCACTTAAAGCATCAGTATTTAATGCATTAAAAAGCTTTTTTGAGAGGTTCTGCACATTGACAAGACCTCACTACTCTAGCAGTCAGTTTCTTCCAGTAGTCAAGCGAGCCTGGAGAGAAATTCAAAATCTTAAGGGCTGCTTTCACGTAGAATGTGTTTCCTGTAGACTGTAAAACTGATCCTTTTTTCCTTGTCATTGCATAAAAAAAATCAGATCCACATGATAGAATCAGTTGAATGATTAGGTCAGCGACTTGATTGAATCTATTTTGTTGTGAAGTTCTTGGGGAAACAGTATCTTTCTTTAATTAGTAGCCATTGTTCATGATTTAATCCTGTGATTTAAGAGTGAATAAAATGCCATAAGTGTGGACATTTTGTCTCAATGTGATGGTCATGACATAAAACTTGTACTCTGGTGAGCTTGTGCTCTGGCTTTCAGGATCTGCCACTGGAACAGCACCTCCCTACCTCAAAAACTCTCTGGTGGAATGAGCACATCCTCCAAGAAGCAGCTGAAGACAAACCTCTTTCACAAGCACTTAACCACCCACACGTTCACACCAATGCACTTGCACACCTCGCTTAGTCGGGCATAAATGTAAATCCAAATGTCATGCCTTGGGTGATCAGTTATGTCAATAGGATTAGGTCTAGGGTTGGACTACTGTATTTTCATAGCTCTAAAATGATGTTATATTTTTATATTTTATTTGGACATTTCAGAATTGTTTGAACTACTGCAACATTTGTGCAAGGAAAAAAAACTGCATTAATATAATCATGCACTTACTGAGCATAAACAATTTCTAATGTACACAAGCACAATAATAACCATGTTGTGATGAACTTTGTTGTTTAATTCTGCATCCCTACTGGAAATATCATATATCTTGTCATATTGTGCCATATTTTACAACCGTAAAAAAAAGGCAACCTATAGCATTCAACTTTTTAAGTTAAATCAAGTAATTTGCTCTAGGTAAAGTGAACTTAAATACTTTTGTTCATCTAATGAGTACCAGGTAATCTTTTGAACTTCTTATCAAGACAACAAAAAAACAAGTTGAGCCAACTTGAAAAAATAAGGCAACCTATTGCACTCAACTTTTTGAGTTTGAGTCTTTTGAACTTAAAACTTCTTGTCAAGGCAACGTTTAGCAGTTAGCAATAAAAGCAGCTACAATCCTTGTTTTTTATCAATGTTTTATTTTCAAAGTTATCTGCACGACATGAACCTCCTCTTGTGGTTCAAACAAATAGGGCTGGGCAACAAACTCAAGCTCCTCTTCTCTTATCGAAATCCTAGTTAGTAAAAACTCTTTGCTTTGCTTCAGATGGCCTTTATTAACTCCCTGGAGCCGTATGGATTACTTTTATCATGGATGGAGGCACTTTGAGCTTCAAAATCTCATGCTCCATTCACTACCATTATAAAGCTCAGGATATTTTATAATATATCTCCGATTGTGTTCATCTGAAAGAAGATAGTCACACCTAGGATGGCACACAAAGGAATTTGCATTTTTCTGTTTTTAGTACATCGTTGTTGTGTAAACAGTATATATGCATTTTAAATACACAAAATAAAATTTCTGAAAGCGCTTTGATACAAATTCCATCTAATTATTTTCTGTCCAGCAAAATACAAATTTCAAAATAATCCAAAGCAATTAAATATGTATTTTAAATACTATATATATACTATATATACTATTAATACTATTATATAAACTCACAATTTCAAGATATGTAGTCCAAATTGCAAATATAAACTTGCAATTCTGAGACAAATAGTATGAATTGTGAGGGAAAAAGTCAGAACTGCGAGATAAAAAGTCTCAATGACCTTTTATTCAGTGGTGGAAACAAGCTTCCAGACAGCAGAACACATCTTTGGGAAAACGGCTAAGAAACTGTGCAGAATCAGCCCTGTTTGTTCGTGGAGCTCTGCTTCTCAGTGTCAGTGTCAGTCAGAAAGCCCCAGTGTCTGAGCAGCTCCCCCCGCTGTCCTGGAGGAGTCCTGAAATACTCTCTCTGCTGATCCGAGTACTTCTCCTCTGTGGGCACTATGTCTCTGTAGCTCCAGTCCTGCCAGCGGAAGTTAAACCTCTCCAGCAGTTCGATCCGTTCCTCCTGTGAGCACACGCAGTCTGGAGGATCCTTCTGCTGAAGATCCGCTCGCACATCCTTAAAGACCAGCAGGGCTCGGATAGCAAACCAGCCACCCAGCTTGGGGTGTATACAGACTCCAAACATCTTCTGTGTAGAATAAAGACAAAGACTTTCAGGAAGCAAACTGACAACAGACAATATCTTTATGTTAGACATTAGCACAGACATTGAGAAAGCTAAAAACCATTGGAAGAAAAAATATATTTTAAGTATTTAACATGTACATTGAGTTCAGTGTTTGCATTTCTCAGATTAATCAAAGTTAAATATTTTAATCGACTGTAGATCTTTTCTGGCTGACCTTATCAGCCCATGGTGGACTGTGGACGTCTGATTTCTGGTAGTAGTACGCTGCTCCTGAGACGTGTGCGGCGGTCTGTGCGAGAAACTTGGGTCTTCTGCTGGGCAGCATCTCATAATCATAACTGACATCCACAGACTGACCGGGAAAACACTGAGTGAAGAGAGATTAAAACATACGGTCGGATGAAGGAATGATCAGAACTTCTCAATCTTTGACCCCTCCCTAAAATTTCTCATGTATAATTATTATTATAAATGTGGTTTCTTTTACATCACTGCATTTTTCTACTCATTGTAGCACTGTTAAATGTAATTTAGATGTATATTAATTATATATGAATATGAATTATTTAAGTTAAATTAAATTATTTTAATCAATTCATTGATTTAGTTACTTAGTTTAACCTTATTTGATATATTTTATAATTTTACACTGCTTTCTTATTTTTATTTAAATCAAGTTTATTGATTTAGTTTATCAAATTTTTAATTTTCATTTATTTATTTTAATCAAATGCATAAATTCATTATTTATTCAAATCAATTTTATTTTAATCTGATGTCTTCATTTATTGATTTACTTAGTTTATTTATTTGTTTTAATTCTTTTTTATCTTAATCAAATTTATTAAGCTAGTTTAATCATATTTTTATTTATTTATACATTTTTACACTGCTTTTTTCTAATCTTTTTCACACATTTTGAAAACTCCTGCTCTAGATAAAAACAGAAAGCACAAAAAGAATCACGTTACGATGTGAACTGGAATATAAATGTGAGGCAGTGTAAATGAGCTGTGTTACTGCACTGAATCACACCAGCGAGACACAGGATGAGACGGTGTGTGCGGTGCACTGATCTATGGGGTCCCTGAGGCCCTCACAGCACTGGCTCCGTAAGAAGGGCAGGAACGAGCTCTCAAACATGCATGGAGTGCTCAGGACCACCACAGCCAGAGTGTCTGCTGGGTAAGGGAGGTGATGGGCAGGAGATAACACTGCATTGTACCAGCCAACCTACCATAAAACAGAAATATTATCAGTAACAAACATAAAAACTGGGAGTTTTACTAGTTACATTCAGAGCTGTATTCATAAGAGCATACTGAGTTGTCTAAACATGTTTTTTTTCCCACTTAAGTTTAAGTGCACAGGTGGTTTTGACTGCTTATGAACAGAACTACAGCTTCACATGGACAGACTTAACATATAATACATGCACCACTACAATATACAGACGTGAAATACTTTCATTATCGAGCCTGATTGCTTTTATTATGCTCATGGAGTCAGACATATTACCTGAAAAGGATAAATTTCAAAACCTTGCTCTTTTAAAGACTCACGGAAAGTCCCTATAAGACCTTCCACACATTCACTGGAGGTCGCCATTTCTCTTCTTCTCGTAATTATCACGGTGTTTTATGGCGTGCTTTCCCGCCGCCTAGTGGACAGGAGTTTGAGTTTGCGTCGGTCTCAGAGCAACTATATGGGTGTTTTACAGAAGAGGTTTCAGGCCACAAGGGGGTGCTAGGGGTCCAGGGAAAAGTTTAAAGATATTTATAATAAAATTCGTTATTTATAAATAAATAACAAATATTAGATTAAAAAAAAAAGATATTAATAAATGAATAAAATATTTAAATAAGTAATAAAAAATATATATTGAAACAAACAAATGATACACAGTACAGAAGTGTGTATAAAAATATAAATATTTATTTATATTTATTTGTCACAATATAAATTGGGTCTCTTTACATAAAAAAATAAAAAAAATAAAATTATAGCTGCCTTTTAAATTATAGGATCAAGTCAAGCCACCTTTATTTATATAGTGCTTATAGCAGGAAAATTATGTAACAAAGTTTGTTTTGGCTGTACAACAGCTCTGTAGATAAGTTGATAAGTAAGTTGATTAATTCCATTGTAAAAATCATTAGTTATTAATTTAGTTCATTTATCTATACAGCAGCTCATCGTCCAGCTCAGCTCAGCTCAGAGATGCTGCAAGAGTTAGAAGTTATTCTGATTCAAGATTATGAGGAACATGAATTTAACACAATAATGATGTGCATGGAAATAATTTAGAATAAACACTTAAAAAAAAAAAGCAAAACAAGAATGGTCAAAGTTTTATTTCATCTGGACTTTGATCTGTCATGTATTGACAGATTCCTAGTTTAAAATGCATTTACGTTCGAGTCCTTTGAGTCAGTGTTCATTCAGGAACCAGTAGAAGGGTCTGGCTGCAGACATCTCAGACACGCAGTTTCAGACTCACATATGCGCTCTTTGCTGTGACGTCACATACTCTCGAGACGTTGAGAGTGGAAACACAAGAAATAAATGAAGTTAATGTTTACAAGCAAAGAAAAGGCACAGACAGCAGAAAAGACTTTCCTATTAATGCTGCCTTAAAATTGATCTGAAAATGGCAAAGTGCTTTGTAGAATACATAGACCACTTTATAATAAATGATTAAATCGATTAAAACGTCATCTGAAGTCCTCGCAGGAGTTGGCGCCGTCTCTTTACAGGTGTTGGTCATCTGAAGTCTTCATAACTCTCTAGTCACCTTGGGATTCATAAGATTAAGCAAAGATAGTCATGTGCATTTGATCTGATATAACTGGAGTACAAGGATATGAGATGCATTATGTGAATGCTTGGCTAAAGAGACGCACCTTTAATCTAGATTTAAACTGGGTGAGTCAATTTGGATAATTTAGAGATTTCACCTGGTCGTGATGAAATATATAACTGAGTATCATCAGCATAACAGTGGAAACTAATTCCATGTTTTCATATAATATTGCAGAGCGGCAGCATATATACTGAAAATAGCAGAGGGCCTAACACAGATCCTTGTGGCACTCCCGAATTTACTGACGTTATCTTAGATTTTTCCCCGTTTAAATATACAATTTGGTAACAGTCTGATCCCACCTTAAAAGGATAGTTCACCCAAAAATGAAAATTCTGTCATCATTTACTTACCCTCAAGTTGTTCCAAACCTGCATTGTTGAACACAAAAGAAGATATTTTGAAGAAAGTTTGTAACCAGGCTGCTTTGGGGCACCATTGACTTCCATAGTAGGAAAAATAAATACTTTGGACGTCAATGGTGCCCCAGAACTGTTCAGTTTCCAACATTCTTTAAAATATCTTATTTTGTGTTCAACAGAACAAAGAAACTCATACAGGTTTGGAACAACTTGAGGGCGAGTAAATGATGACAGAATTTTCATTTTTGGGTGAACTATCCCTTTAATGCCTGTCCCTGAATACCAGTGTAATTTTGTAGTCGATCTAAGAGTATTTTGTGATCTATAGTGTCGAACGCAGCACTGAGATCAAGTAACACTAGTACTGAGATACAAGCTAGAAGTAAGTCATTTGTAATTTTAACAAGCGCAGTTTCTGTGCTATGATGAGGCCTGAATCCTGACTGAAATTTTTCATAGATAACATTTTTTGGCAAGGAGTCGACACCACTTTTTCTAGTATTTTACACATAAATGGAAGATTTGAAATGGGTCTGTAATTTGCTAATACATTTGGATCTAATTGTGGTTTCTTAATGAGAGGCTTAATAACTGCTAGCTTGAACAGTCTTGGGACATGACCTAGAGATAAAGACGAGTTAACAATATTGAATAACAAATATTACAAGTATAACAATATCTGCTACAGGTAACAACTCTTTCATTAGTTTAGTGGGTATTGGATCTAATAAACATGTTGCTGGTTTAGACGCAATGATACGTTTATTTAGCTCTTCCTGTCCTAAAGTTGTAAAGCACTGCAACTGTTCTTGAGGGGCAATAACTGAGGCTGAATCATACAACAATGTCAAAGCTTGTACATTTACAATTGTATTTCTGATGATTTCAGTTTTCTCATAAAGTCATTACTACTAAACTGTAATGGAATATTTTGTTCAGGTGAAATATTCCATTACAGTAGTAGAAATATTTTTTCTATATTTCTGCTACTTTATTATATTGCATTATTTACTTTTTTGTTTTCTTATATTATTGTTAGATTTAACTGCTGCTATGTAATTCCTAAGTATGTCTGCACTATGTCTGTACTTTGTACTTTCTTCTGCACTGGAAGCAGCTGTCACCAAGCTCATTCTGATTCTGATATTTGTGACTTCGCATTTGCTTGCTATTGCCTTTTCTTGTCTTATATATTAAAGCAACCTTGAGTGTGTTAAAAGGAACTATAAAATAAACATTATTATTATTATCATCAATCCTTTGGTCAGAGGAGGAACATAAAGTGAATAGAGGAGTTTGTCATCGAATCACTTTGTGGATCAGGAAGAGATGTCAGTTGTTGTGATTCAGAGCAGCTTAACTCTTTCCCCGCAAGTGTTTTTTGATCATTTTCACAAGTTTTATGGCCATCAGAATATTTTGTTTTATGAATATTTTAACCTGCAATATAACAAAAGAAAGAACAGACACTTCTTTATGAAGAAACACGTTTTATTCTATTTTTTTTATCAACATTTGAATGTAAGTTTTATAAAAAAACAAAAACAAAAAAAAAACATTTTGAGCAAAAAGCTGAGAAAATCACATTTTTGTCAAATACTATATCTAGATCGGACTCAAAACGATGATCAAAACATAGATAGAATAGGCAGAATCCATCAAAACCCCTAAAGCTTGCAGAGACCTATAGCTTGTCCTGGGAAAACATTTCATTTAATAACGTCAGGCAGATGTGATCGCACAATTTTACACGTGTCAGCAATGCATCTACCACTTCTATCACAGTGAAGACATGGAAAGACTGAAAATTCTGTCAGTGGTGAGGAAAAAGTAAAAACCTGATTTGGCAGTATTCAAACTGCATTTTAACACTGACTGGAAACCAGATGTTGGCTCCCTTTATGACATGAACACGTTGTATAACCAGTGTATGATATGTATCCATGCGGGTAGCTGAAACTTTCTATCATGATCTAACAAACTGCTATTTCTGCTGAGTCAGTACAATTGCCTTCACCTAGCTTGAAAGTAAGGTATTTGTTTCCCATGATCTGCCCCGCAAGCAGAATGACAGTCAATGTAAATTCCACAAACAGGAAAGAGCTTTTTCGGCATGGCAGTCTGCCTAGAGCTCCTTAGTACGATTGCCTTCACTTAGCTCAAAAGTTACTTCTTTGTAGCGTAGAGATATGCTTACCGGAGAGCCATTTCAGCATGTGTCTTAAAAACACCTCCACTTGTTTCCGCCCAGTTTCGAACTGGGGACCTTTCGCGTGTAAAGCGAACATGATAACCACTACACTACGGAAACCTGAGAAGGAGTGCATTCCGATCATTTTTAGCGCACGCTTCTTGACAGCATCTGAAACGATAGACTGCGTAGTGCTCTCAAAATGGCAAAAAGCTGCTACTTTTAGTAGCAAACCAACTGTTTGCCATTACAGGAATTCTTGCTGGTCGTTTGTTGTATTTTTGTGCTTTTTTGAAGAGTTTACACTGCAAATTGTGCAGCAAGTTTACTTATCTGCTCAAATGAAATTTTAGCAAAAGCAATAATCTGTTTCCGCCCAGTTTCGAACTGGGGACCTTTCGTGTGTGAGGCGAACATGATAACCACTACACTACGGAAACCTGAGAAGGAGTGCATTCCGATCATTTTTAGCGCACGCTTCTTGACAGCATCTGCAACGATAGACTGCGTAGTGCTCTCAAAATGGCAAAAAGCTGCTACTTTTAGTAGCAAACCAACTGTTTGCCATTACAGGAATTCTCGCTGGTCGTTTGTTGTATTTTTGTGCTTTTTTGAAGAGTTTACACTGCAAATTGTGCAGCAAGTTTACTTATCTGCTCAAATGAAATTTTAGCAAAAGCAATAATCTGTTTCCGCCCAGTTTCGAACTGGGGACCTTTCGTGTGTGAGGCGAACATGATAACCACTACACTACGGAAACCTGAGAAGGAGTGCATTCCGATCATTTTTAGCGCACGCTTCTTGACAGCATCTGCAACGATAGACTGCGTAGTGCTCTCAAAATGGCAAAAAGCTGCTACTTTTAGTAGCAAACCAACTGTTTGCCATTACAGGAATTCTCGCTGGTCGTTTGTTGTATTTTTGTGCTTTTTTGAAGAGTTTACACTGCAAATTGTGCAGCAAGTTTACTTATCTGCTCAAATGAAATTTTAGCAAAAGCAATAATCTGTTTCCGCCCAGTTTCGAACTGGGGACCTTTCGTGTGTGAGGCGAACATGATAACCACTACACTACGGAAACCTGTCTTGTAGACAAAGACAGAAATCTTCTGGTGCAACCTTCTTAAAAGGCTCATAAGGGAAAGAATGTTAAATCCTCCTAGCGTCGCAAACAGTATATGTTTTCAATCAAAAGCCAACCGCTGTTTCTGCTCGGTTTCGAACTGGGGACCTTTCGCGTGTGAGGCGAACGTGATAACCACTACACTACGGAAACCTGTCTTGTAAACAAAGACAGAAATCTTCTGGTGCAACCTTCTTAAAAGGCTCATAAGGGAAAGAATGTTAAATCCTCCTAGCGTCGCAAACAATATATGTTTTCAATCAAAAGCCAATCGCTGTTTCTGCTCGGTTTCGAACCGAGGACCTTTCGCGTGTTAGGCGAACGTGATGACCACTACACTACAGAAACCTCACGCCCACCCTCGAGGGCTTTTCGAAGACAGGAGCATCCCATGATCTGCCCCCCAAGCAGAATGACAGTCAATGTAAATTCCACAAACAGGAAAGAGCTTTTTCGGCATGGCAGTCTGCCTAGAGCTCCTTAGTACGATTGCCTTCACTTAGCTCAAAAGTTACTTCTTTGTAGCGTAGACATATGTTTACCGGAGAGCCATTTCAGCATGTGTCTTAAAAACACCTCCATTTGTTTCAAACTGGGGACCTTTTGCACGTAAAGCGAACGTGATAACCACTACACTACGGAAACCGGAGAAGGAGTGCATTCCGATCATTTTTAGCGAACGCTTCTTGACAGCATCTGAAACGATAGACTGCGTAGTGCTCTCAAAATGGCAAAAAGCTGCTACTTTTAGTAGCAAACCAACTGTTTGCCATTACAGGAATCCTCGCTGGTCGTTTGTTGTATTTTTGTGCTTTTATCAAGAGTTTACACTGCAAATTGCGCAGCAAGTTTACTTATCTGCTCAAATGAAATTTTAGCAAAAGAAACCATCTGTTTCCGCCCAGTTTCGAACTGGGGAGTGCATTCCGATCATTTTTAGCGCACGCTTCTTGACAGCATCTGCAACGATAGACTGCGTAGTGCTCTCAAAATGGCAAAAAGCTGCTACTTTTAGTAGCAATCCAACTGTTTGCCATTACAGGAATCCTCGCTGGTCATTTGTTGTATTTTTGTGCT